>LOND01001436.1:33985-44270 GCA_014220965.1 Paragonimus kellicotti | reverse complement strand
TTTACACGATATGGGCATTTCGGTGTTGAATTTTCGAGTGTAAAGTTGGTTTTTGTTAGCGTTTAGGTGATCATCATCATAAACAGCAATACATCAATGGTTCACACTGATGCCTAACTGCCAAACAACCACGAAGGGGAAAAACCCTATATAGCAAGAGAGGAGGAAAAAAGAAGGGGAGGGGAAGGGGACCTAACTACTAAAAATAGCCACGTCTGTATTCAAACATGCAACATCAAGATGCTTACACCTTGCAAACAAACAACCGAGCTGTAAGTGAAAGTAAGGCGTCATCAGCAAGACAGCTTCCTTACGGCTTTCACTGCCCCGCATCATTAAGTGCACTCACTTCACAGACAACTCGGCCAAACAACGACAACATTCACGCCACTGAGCTCGGTTTAGCCAGCCACACAACATCGTCACGTTCAACGTCTTACAAAGCCCACGAACCTCGGAATGCCGCCCCGAGAAGCGCCACCAGGGTGTAGGCGCCTTGATGTTGTATGTTTGAATACAGACGTAGCTATTTTTAGTAGTTAGGTCCCCTTCCCCTCCCTTTCTTTTTTCTTCTCTCTTCCTATATAGGGTTTTTCCCCTTCGTGGTTGTGTGGCAGTTAAGCATCAGTGTGAACCACTGATGTATTGCTGTCTATGATGATGATCACCTAAATGCTAACAAAAACCAACTTTACACTCGAAAATTCAACACCGAAATGCCCATATCGTGTAAACAAGCAGCCAGTTAAGGTATCATCAAAAAACCAACTTCCATATCGCTTTCATTGCCACCCCTCCCCCGCGTGATTAAGTGCGCTTACTTTAGAGAACCCTCGGCCAAACAACCGCAACACTCAAACCACTGAGTCCCATTAACCACCATCTTACCAAAAGTATCGAGCCACTGACTGCATAAGTCACGAGGGCTGCAGCCTGGAGGGTAAACCCGAACCATAATAACCAACCCCTTGATGAACGACCTCATTTCTCTAAGCCAAGTTGTCATCCGTCCCACCCGTACCATATCCCGGTAGGCAAGGGGTGCTCGGTGTGACAAACGATCAACCGGCATCTGTAGTCCATGGCCCAACCATCAACGTTTGTGCATAACCAACGAATGAACAAACGAACCAGCTCGGCAGACACCATCAAATACCAGTTTCCCAATCTTATCGTCGTCTATCCGTTGATGCCACCTGTAGAATCCGTCAATTTCTCATTACATACTATTTTCACGCCTCTTCCGTTCGGCGCACATATAGACTACTTGTCAATTGTTCCAATCAATACAACACTCCGTCCTCACACGCCTTGCCTTCCGCTTTTATGTGGCCGTTGTTATCACGCTCTAACCGTGGCAACGTCTTTTTAGCACACCAGACGAACCGGATTCGCTGGAATTCCTTCGTAGTCCAAGGGGAAACTTTTCCAACCAACATCGGACCTAGTGTGATGGAATCTGTAGTCAATAATTATTGCAAGCCATTGTAAACAGCTTTGAACGCTGTTACTTCATTTGTTCTGGTTTTACTGTGCACCCGATTCAAAGTGATAGAACGCAAACATCGATGGTCAAGGGCTTCAAGACGGTTCCCGTTTGATACCCTGAACGGCAAAGTTTCGCAATAACACTGCATAATCCTCGTGATCGCCCTACATACCAGATCTATAAGGCTTTAGAGAGAGTCCCCTACCGAAAGAGATGTTCCACAGTTGCATATATTGCCCTAGCATTTGGAAATATGAGTCTCGGTTTAGTTTTCAATATCCACGCCGTTGCTGGTGCAACTTCCTAGGAACACGAACCGGTCAACAACCTCCATGGTTTCATTGTCCAACATTAAATACGCCTAATCAGAGCAAACTTGAGAAAACATTGCACTCTGAGACTGCAAAGCACATTTCGAAATGTTTAACACACTACAAGATAGAGTCTAGCATTCTCCGCTGATTGACAATCATCCAACAATACCTTGCCGTCAGCATAATCAAGATCAGTCAGTTTTCGACAATGGGAAAAGTCTATGTCAGCATTTTTGAGTGCTACGGACAGTTTTCATCATTCCGTCTAGGAAAAATTAAACAAAAGTAGTGAAAGTGGACAACCCTGACACATGCTGTTCTTGGCGCTGAAACCGCAAGACACTTCATCGTAAATGCTAACCTGAGCTGTAGTATGATAATTGGGTGCCGACAATAAGTTCACATACTTGGTCGGGACACAGACGCATCTAGGCGTTTTCAAAAGTGTAGATCGATCCTTCGAGTCAAGGGCAGCTTTACAGTAGGGAAATAAGGCAATTGTTGGCCGATAGTGCACATGACGCTACCCCAGAATTCGGCAGCATGAAAGTTTGACCAACACATCCTCGACCAGTGCAAAACTCCGCCTGTTCTTCCCTGACTGCCTGAGTGAACGAAGTATGATGAGTGTCAGAACCACAGCAATGACTTGAGTCGAAGTAACCTCCCTAGAGCTTTCGCAAAAGCCCCTGATTCCTTGTGTAAATATGCGAACCATTACCGAGGGACCCCAGAACAAACAGGTGTTCTACGTCGTCCGTACAAATTGAATCGACTGAGCCGGGGCCTCTACTAATCCCTTCTCACCTTCTTTGAAAAGTGGCGGCACAAAATCATGAGCCAGCAGCTCTATGATGTTTGAGAGCCGAAATGCAACAGCGGACCACGATATTGGTGAGTGGTTCTACATCTACAGACCAAGATACTACATTGCAAGTGTGAAGCGATAACACAGCGGAAGCAGGAGATCAGCAAAACTGATCTAAGCGTTTCACCCGTAGCTCTACTCTTCTGGACTTACTATGGATATGTGCTATCTTCGTCGGTGACAACACCAGTGGCAGACGGACACCCAGGACCAGTAGTATGGATAATCTTGAACAGTCCACTACTGTTCCCTGAAGCAAAAGCGGTTCCCAATTCCCTAGCTCTATCCAGTAGCCAAGTCTCACGATCAGCGATCATGCCACGTTGAAGACCCCAACCGATATCTTTCGTAAACTTGTCAATGGCCAGGAGGAATGCTCAACCGGACATCTAACAATGCTAGAGATTTATCTCAGATCTGATATTTGTTTCACTCACCAATCACTGTGTAACATGCAACGGCACCTTCTTCATAAATGGCCTTTGAGACTTAAGTCCGATGGCTATTAGGATCTTCAGAGTGAGAACTGTTAAGCTTCCATTCTAGACTGGTTCGGTACTTATGTTTGCCGACGGCGCGGCCCTTGCGGTTGCTGAGATGAGTGCCTAGCAAAAATAAGAATAAAACGGTATCGTATCAATGTATGATCTGAATTCAAATGCACTAACCCATATAGTGTGAGCGATGATGACACTGAAATGACAAAAAGTCATGGAGTTGCGTTTTGGAGAAGGTGATTAAGAGAACCATTTAACATACCGCGATAAGCTTTATCAAACGTGTTTGATAAGCTAACAGTGAATGAGGATATCATTAAGTTGGACAAGTATGTGTTATCTATGTTACTGATGCAAAAGAATTCTTCTGTGATGAAAGAGAAGTACGACAGCTTCAACTTCAAAATTTTGTCCTGGTTTGGAATGCAGAATATCACAAGCCTGAACCTATACGCTCTCGAAATTGGGTGGTAGGGATTGTGACTTGTTTCGTCAATCCACATTGTCAAATCTAAACAGCATACATCGTGTTGTTTGTAACAAAAAGACCGCGACGTTTCGTGATCTACGACGAAGAAAGGTGCTCACTTTGTCCGCCTTAATATGTCACAATAGTATAACAATTTCAGCGTGCACGAATGAACTGCGATGAATTAGCTCTCAGCGCCTATACTTCTAATGAGGGAACTGTATGTTTGTGTAGTTGCATACTTCTGGTAATTTTTCTAAACCTCTCTTCGCCACGTCGGTAATGGGTTGTATACGACTGATTGTTTACAATATGCACCGTTCGGTTTCTGGATAACTAACAGCGCAGGCATCTATTACCTTTTTCTCTTCGAGCTACCAACACGTAACTGTTGCCGGCAGCTGAGGAAACACTGTTAACATAATGGATGCCATAGCAGAGCGAGACTTGCTAGCGTATTCCATCAAGCGTGGCTCACATACTAAAACAACGTAACAAGTCTGACTGTTAACCATTCCAGATAGCCTCACGGATCACGGAATATTGAATTCGGTGGGAGTCTGTGGTGATACGCTCTACCACATTCACCATGAAAGCCTGCTCGAGGAGCCAGAGCACACGATGGAAAGCTCCTACGACTACCGCGAAACTCTCCGGTGTTGAATTCAATCGGGGTTGTGTGGAGTACGGTCAAGCACTGAACGAAGCAACTGATACGCGGATGGCCCTTCTGATATGTCGTCCCAACGTGAGTCACTGTTAGGGTGCTTGCAGGAATCAGCTGAGGATGCCAGAAGTGTGGTGGCAGCAATCCATTATCATAACCTAATAAGAAAAACACGTTGAGTCGTTCTGTGTGAAAATTCTCAATAATAGAGGGGACTGACTTCCCTATTGTCCTGTTTTACATATGGGCATCAAATATCCGGCTATACAGCAATCGTACCCCATTGGGTTTACTGTCGTATAAGCATCGTCGACCAAGTTCAATGTCAGTTTGAACGACATCGTGTATACGTGCTAGGTCTGTGGCGCGATTCACAAAAACATTCATGTAACATTTCAACAGGGAAAACAAAGCGTGAAGCTGATAGTTAGTCTAATCGTTCAACAGACATCATTATCCTAATACTGGAGAATACCAAACTGTCACACCGAAACCCGTTGGTGAAGGTCTCACAGTCACAAGACACCGAAACCACAAAAACGGAACTGAATCAATAGACTTTTTCTCAGTCGATACGGACTGTGGCCATTAGCTAACTTTCCTACTTAGTCCGTGGTTATTGTCATTATTTTGTGACTCGCGTATATTCAATTAATTGTCCTCCAATTGCTGAAGATATAAGTGTGTAAAAAGTTGAAAACTCACCTCTCGAGAAGCATGAAGCATATTACTGACATGATATGACAAAAAAGGAAAACGACGCAGTCAGTCTGAATCTGCTCCTCATATATCGATATCCAGTTAGCCCATAGTTAGTGAACAGTGGAATAAACGAATGAAGATTACCGTGTAGGATCAAATGAGAAATGATGGTTCGATGAATGAATCACGGATTGCGTGGGTGATAGCCGCGAAGAGATGATTTAAAAAAAGAATTACTTTATTTAATCTGAGTTGGTGAGTTGACTTCAGATTATGGGTAAGTAAAACACAAAGATGAGACAATTATGCGTCCGTGAGACTGGGGTTAAAGTCAGTTAGGATGGTGGCAACAAGGACATGTATGAGGCGTACAGAGTAGTTAATAAAAAAGCTTCATCATCATCAACATCCCAACCGCATTCAGCCTGACAAGAAACTGTGGCTCGGACAGTCGCGCACCTCAGCAGTGACGTAGAATATTCTACGAGAACAAGACGTTACTAAAAAGGATAAGAATTAATGAAAGACCAGGTGAAAAAAGAACAGAAATAATACGAATGCGACTAGGCCACTTTTCTGAACCATAGAGCAAAACAGAACGTACACAAGCATTATATACTCTTCCTTTCAGCGACAATCGAACGTCTTTTCGACGCCACAGATGACGCAGGTTGGCAAAGGCAACTCGTGTCTTTGCTATCCTCGCAGATATCTCATCAACAATATTATAGGCTGTTACCCAAGTATATGAAAACGTCCATAATCTCAAGCGGATTGGTCTGCAGTAAAGAAAGTAGGAGTGGAAATGCCCCAGTCTTGAAGTAACACTTTGCACTTTGAAGGTGCGAAGCGCATTCCATACAAACCAGCCCGGTCATTCACCTTGTTCAGCATGGTCTGCATGTCTTCGGCAGAGGGGCTAAGTAAGACAATATCATCTGCATACTCCATGTCGGTAAACCAAGCGCCAGGGATAAGCTCATTATCAAGTTCACTGGACTCCTTAAGCGCACCCTCCAAAATGTCGTCCATGACAAAATTGAACAGGAAAGGGGAAATCGGACACCCTTGACGAACACCACTAGAAATGAAAGTGTCCATAAACCCTCACCCTGCTTGCAGAGTGAGCATACAGTGATCTCAACAGATTCACGTATTTCTCTGGTACTCCCTTGCGAAGAAGACAGTTCCAGAGAACGTTAAGAGCAGCTGAATCGAAAGCAGCCTTCAGGTCAAAAAGACCACGACCGTCGGCTGCCTATAAGAGTGCCGATGTTCCAAGATCCGTCGCAAGGTAAAAATGTGGTCAACGCACCCTCGACCGGATCGGAATCCTGCCTGTTCTTCACGTATCTGACTTTCTCTGGGTTTAGTGAGCCGACGTAAAATGAGGCCAGTGAGTAACTTGGACGCACATTAGATTGATACCATTGTGGTTATCACATAGACTTCGGGCCGATCTGACAGGTGGGACTGAACATTTTGAGGAACAGTTCAGCTGGCCTCAACCAGACCATGTGGACGATGGGATCCGAATGGTCAGTTATTGCGTTCCAGACGACTCTCAGTCGGAAGTAGCCATGGAGCTTAAGTTACTGAAGCGTAACAAGGCTCCTGGACCAGACCTCTCCCTCCTTCTCTTTTCAAGGATGGTGGGGAGAGGTTGATATCAGAACTGACAAAACTCCTTCAGACGGTTTGGGGAACTGAAAAGGAATCTCGGGTTTATCAACAGAAGAATCTCCATCGAACAGAGGAGGCAATGTGGGGAGGCTGAAACCAATTAAAACTAGTGGTCAGCTCGATTCTGTAGCAGACACATCGCAAACAACAGTGATAAAACGAAACGGATATATGGTGTGCACCCGGTAGTCGGTTTACATCGTGAATTGTTTGCCTGATACAGTATAAGCCAACAGTTGACACATTTTCATAGTTTTTCGACCATTCTAAGCGTGTACCGTTAATTCAAACAGCGAACGTACTTGAATGTGATTAATTGCGGCTAGCCTATCCTTAGTTGTACTACTCTGTAAGCATAGTAACAGTAGATCCCTAAGCCACCCAGATGGGGCGGTTTGTCTCGTCTGAATCATGTCTAGATTACCCAAAGCCAGAATGGACCTGTGAATAAACATGGAAACCAGTTTCCAAATCATTGAACTCATATATGTTCTGTCAGTTAATTTTGTAACAGCACAAAGTGGAATGTAACTAGTTAAAATGCGAGGAATATAGGCGGAATTTTCAGGCAGTCATCAGAGGAATCTCCGGAGACCATTCGGATACTGCTGGCAATGAGCTACAAAATACGTACCTCGTTCCGTTAATGTATCCCGTCGCCAGCTTTTTCATCGTTGAAAGTAGGACAGATGGAGGATTTTTTGAGTCCGCTGTAACGGAATTCACAAAATAAGCGAATGTGGGTACACAACAAAATGGACGAAAGTCAGTGAACAAAATCTTATGCAGAAAATAAAAACTTAACCTTGGAAATTATCCACCAATACGTATATATATATATATATTACATATTATTACATATTATATATTATATTACAACAAGCAGATTAGGCGATGAGTACACTGAACGGAGATGATTATTAGTGTCCACGCAAATTAACCGACTTCTGCCATGACAAGGCCACAGAGGATGTGAAGTCCGTATAACGCAGCTCGACAAAGACGAAGGGCAATATAGTGTAGAACTAATCCAAAAACCATAATGAATGCAAATCGCAAGAGAACAAGTTAGACCGACAAATATGTGTAGGACGAATCTCGACCAGATGTGAATGACAGAATAAGTAGACCTGCGCCGAAGAAAAGGCTACATGTCTGATTGTAGGGAAAGAAAACAGAAAGTGTAAAGCTCTCTAAAGAGGTTTATTCGAATATAAAAATTTAGTCCTTTAAACATTTAAAGTTAACAGAAGTAAACGGCAGCACAATAGATATAGTACACCAACAGAAAAAAAACTCAGTAACTTGTAGGCATCACCGTAAAGAAACAAGACCTTCACAAAATCCATTTACAAGTAGATCAAAATAATTCAAGTGCTCGCGCAAGGCGTATACACATATTGTAAACAGGCGAGCTGCACATAGATAGACTGGCATCAGTCTGCCACAACCTACCCAACTGGATCATATCTTTTAATCATTCTGTAAGAAATGTCCATTAACAGCGTTGGCAGCTTACTCGAACATCCGCTAACTTCACTTAGTAGACTGTTCAAACTATTGTGGCCTCTCACAAGTGCGCTGCATACAACTACAGTTTCCCTCAGCCAACTCCGAATTTTTAACGAGATATTTTCCATGAAAACGTGACGGAAGGAAGTTTATTATGATAAGACCACCTACATAACGGATGGACTAGCTGGGTAGAAAAATAATAACAGAGAAGTGCCGTTGCGGGAAGGCGATCACACATTCATAGTCCCCTACCTCTACCTAACAATAATCATGAAAACATGTTAATGGTTAGCACTGATAAACTGCCATACAACCATATGAAACTGAAACGAGACAAACGCGACTCTAATTCGGTCCGTTCTCCAATATGCGTAAAATAAAGTGAATGATGATGATGATGATGGTGATAATAATGGTAATAATAATAATAATAATAATAATAATAATAATAATAAATAACTTGCCAACGACCACGAAGAGGAAAAAACAAATCCTATATAGGAAAAGGAAATGAAAAGAAAGGGGATCGGAATGAACCTAACTACCAAAGAATAGCTACATCTATGTTCAAACATTCAAAATCAATATGCCTACACCTCGCAAACAAACCACCATGCTGTAGGTGAAAGTAAGGCGTCATCAGCAAGACAGCTTCCTTACGGCTTTCACTGCCCCGCGTCATTAAGTGCACTCACTTCACAGACAACTCGGCCAAACAACAACAACATTCACGCCACTGAGCTCGATTAGCCGCCATCTCACCTAACGTCTCAAGCCACCGACTCTGTGAGTCGCGAGGGCCCCAGCCCGGGAGACGAACCCGACCTACAGTGACCAACCTCGTTGGTGAACGCCCTTATCTCCCTACGCCAGGCCATTATTTGTCCACCTCACACATTACGCCAGTCGGTCGCGGCGTCGGCAAAGAGTGTTTGATGTGACAGACGATTAGTTGGCATTTTTAATACATGGCCTAACTATCTAAGTCTGTGCAAATGTAAGGAGTGAACAAAAGAACTCGTTTGACAATCACTATCAAATACTCGTCTCCTAACCTCCTCGTTGCTTACTCGTTGGTGCCACCCGATATGAGTAATCGAACAAATATCGATGTTCAATTACCTGGAGACGGTTCATGTCTTCTACTCTGTGTGACCAAGTTTCACTGCCGTAAATTAATGCAGCCCTCATTGTTATCTGATATACGCGACCCTCAAGCCTTAGAGAGATACCTCTCTCTTGCCATAGGTGTCTCAGATTAGCGAACACCGCCGTAGCCGTGGAAATACGTGCTTTTATTCATTCCCTACACCTCCTCCGCCACCACCGCCGATGCAGCTTCCCAGGTATACAAACCGGTCAACAATCTCCATGACTTCATTATCTAACATTAAATCTACGTAATCACAGCAATCTTGCAGAAGCACTTTGCATTTTGAGGCTGCAAAGCGCATTCCGAAGTACTTAGCAGAACGCGAAATAGCGTCCAGCGTTGTTTGTGTTGCTTGGAAAGTGTTAAACAACAACACCTTGTCGTCAGCATAATCAAGATCAGTCAGTCTTTCACCAGGTAGGAGGTCCACGCCGGCATCTTGTGAGTGCCGCAGACAGTCCTCCATTATTTCGTCTATGACAAAAGTAAACAAAAATGGTGAAAGTGGTCAGCTTTGACGTACACCGCTCATGGTGTTGAAACTGCCAGACAGTTCATCGTAAACCCTGATTTGAGCTGAAGTATGGGAATAAAGCGCCGACAGTATGTTCACATACTTTGGTCGGTACACCCCTGCGTTTAAGCGACTCTAAAAGTGTAGATCGATCCACCGAATCGAACGCACATTTGCAGTCCAGAAATACGACAACTGCTGGCTGGAAGTACACACGACACTGCTCCAGAATGTGACGAAAGGTAACAATTCGATCGGCACATATTAGCCCAGGGCGAAACCCTGCTTGTTCTTCCCTAATGTTTGCCCTTCGAGTTGTAGCGAGTCAATGAAGTATAATGGATGCCAGGATGCTAGTAATGACTGGGATCAAAATTATTCCCCTGTTGTTTCTGAACGAGCCTGGAGCTCTTG
>LOND01001436.1:15943-33396 GCA_014220965.1 Paragonimus kellicotti | reverse complement strand
AGCTAATCGTTGCTGTCGGTGGGGTCGTTGCCCAGAAGAAGTATGAACAAAACGGTAACGCACCAACGCATGATCTGAATCCAAGCATGTGTTCCAATAAGAACGACAGTCTTGAATGGAACCCCGCCACCTATGACTAACGGCTATGTGGTCTATCTGAGACCAGGCCCTATTCGGAGAGGGCAGGCGCCAAGTGTAGCATTGACGTGCACCATGCCTATAACTAGTGCTAGTGCTGAAAAAAATAGCTTATGCTCAGCGCACAGCTGCAACAATCGCCCACCATTATCTGATCGATGTGATGCTATCCCAAACCTACCACCTAAACGAGATTCGGCTTCACCAAGGCGACCGACCTGGGCATTCATATCTCCGGCCAAAACGACTATATCAGAGCCACGTGTCGATCGAAGGAGAATGGCCAGATCCGAGTAAAATGGTGAGTAAAAGTGGTGTTAATTGAGCCCGTCAAGCACGCTTTGAAGCAGTGAAATGTTCCAATCCTTGTTAACCGAGTTCTGCAGGTTCTCGGTCGATATGTTTGCTATCAGTGATGAAATTCTGTTCAACCGGGACTCGTATTTTTTTATTCGTGGTGAATTCTTTTTCGACTTTAAGGAGTATTTCACGTCAGAATGCGTCTTAATAGCTACAGTCTGAACAGTTTTATGTTTCGGCTGAGAAATGTACTTTCTGAAGGTCAAGGATGTCAGACGTTTTGGGATATTTAATCACCGCTGCTTGTCTCTCATCACACTAATCGAATAGGCTCAATCGATGAGCCATCAGGATGCCAGGAAAAGGTTTTCAGTTGCGCATCGATCCAGTTCGTTCATCCGGATCCAAAAATTGCATAGATTTATCTGGTCACTTAATACGTTAAAGCTGCCGGTCTGTAGTATGCCACGCTGTACGCTGTTACTGAGCTTTTAACTCACTGACACTGTATACATGTGATTGGTCGGTGGTGTGGCAAAGGGAGCCGAAGACATCTGCTAGTCGTTTAGGAAGTGTCTTATTTATGCATCAGTGTGAACCACTGATGTATTACTGTCTATAATGATGATGGTAAAAGTGCGCTCTCAAATGGATCGGAAGAACGGAATCTATTATCTAATGGGAACTGCGCCCAAGAGTGACTGTCAAACAACAAGATCTTGTCAACATAGCTTGGGTTGGTCAATTTCCAAACGAAGATCATCAGTGTACTAATCCTAAAGGTTCCAACGAAAATCGCTCATTATCCTAATCGTGGACGAAATTAAATATAAATCAGGAAATCGTATACTACTTATGATTTGACATTTGTCTCGAACTTCCGGGTAGACTCAAATCTGAGCGTACACAGCATGCAGAAAATATGTTTACACACTGACGTCTAGGCGACTCTAAAGATGTCTGTCTACCGATCAACCAAAACAAACGCTGATCGGGCGATACGTGCGACGCTGTTCTAGGATCTGTCGAAGAGTGAAAATGTGACGTACACATACACACAGACCGGAAGAAACCAGTCTGCTATGCATAAATGTGTCTCTCTCGCTACAATGAATCGACCGAACATGATGGATGTTGACAGTCCTGTTACGACAGGGGGATAAATTAATTCACCTATGGTTTTTACAAATGCTTTCCGTGAGAACCACAAATGGTGTGAACAGGCAAACGAGCAAATCTAAAGGAAAAACAAATTTACCTGAACGGAAAAACCAATGGTAGACAGGAAAAATGAGCAACGGACGCCCAGGTCTAGTCCAAGCTCGCTTGAGATAAGCCACACAAGTACGAAAGCAATCCAAAACAAAATTCACGTCCAAGTGCAAGTAGAAGGCCTGATAATCGAAAAACTGAAATGAATGGGACAAACAGAAAACGAATAGATGAAAGGTATGAAAACAAAAGGGTGCCGGCAATGCGCCTCAATTCTGACAACTCACCTGGGGTATGAATGCCACTGTTTGGTTGGCCAGTCGATAAAACTGACTTGTGGACAGAATACCAACTTCCTTATTTGTACGCCCACTAAGTGATAACTTTTCACAGACTCCTGAAAGAAGTAAAAACAACACTGAACTATACATGGTTTATGAACAAGCAGGCGAAGGTGCGTAGGATTAAGGTTCATAAATCGCAAAGCATTTCCTGTCATGCGACTTGCTCAGCTACATGGCACTTTCCATGCTTAGACAGCAGCAGTTCAGACAACCGGGGTCGGAATCCACAATCATAGAACTGACAGTCGGCGTCATTACCACAAAGGAAGCAATGGGAAGATACCAATGTGATTTCTATGACATTTCCCCACCTAATATAAAAAGTAAGAATGGCTACGTGCGTAGGTAGTTAACGTATATTCATCGCAACAAGAGAAACTTATCTTTGAGTACCAAATAATTCAAGTTACCACATGAATTTTAGAATATTTATTGCTGAACCTAACTAGATGACGTAGGATATGGCAAAAAAGCAAAAATATTGAGCGTATTCTTAAATGGTTTCCCAGATGTTATAGAACAAGGTTTTGCCATCCCGTAACATGCCAGGTCAGAAGTGGACTGGACGACAATTTAACGCGGTCCGATATAAAAACAGCCGCAGTTGTGATAACCGGAATCGAACCGTAGCTTACTTTACAGATGGAAAATTAAGATGACGTCTCGATGGTATATATATATATATATATATATATATATATATATATATAGAGAGAGAGAGAGAGAGAGAGTCTTCTTCCGACTGGAAAGTCTATGGGAATGCGACAGCTGCGATCAAGTTGTGGGTGATGTTCAATCTATATGAAAACCAAAATCTTACTACTCATCAGTAAACGTAAATCACTGAGTCAAACCCATTCAGGTAGATTGAATTCGTAACTTGTAGTGGTCAGTTAGTTAAGTTTGCGAACTTCTAAATTGACGTTAGTAAACAACTCCCCTCCACGGGTAAGCAACCTGTAAGTATGTACTCACTACGGTAGTGAACTTTAAACGAACTATTATTTTCTCGGCAAATCGGTTGTTCTCTGTATGTAATATTTGTGAACATGGTTGACGTATGTTAACAACGCAACCCCTCGGTTCCGTCTAAATGACGCTGTTAGAGAGATGAGCGAAATCTAAAGCACACCTCTCTAGCCTCAGGTGGCACACGTACAGAAGATGCATCCCAAACTGTTAATTGGAATATACTAGGTGGTTAATTGTGAAGAATGAACACTAACGTTTGATATGTGCAATGAACATATGCGCAGTAAAAAATGTGTCCAATGTTGTTTAAAATTCTTGGGGTTATGCTTTTCTGTTAACAATTGTGGAGATGGTACTATCTGAACAGTGTGCACCAGCACATCTGTCCAAGACTGTCCCAGAGAAGGTCCCCAAGGGCACGCAGAAGCTCTGATACGCTCAACATTCACTCTGGTGCAATCATAAAATGAATTTCAACACCTTCATCGATCAACTTTCACTTATAAATGTTTACTTGTAAATAGGTGTAGGTACTCACTTGGTACCTTAAAATTTGCTACCCGCAGTTCTGCAACACACTGTAGTGCCTTCTTTTTGCAATACATTAAATCAGTGGTAGGAATATACGCAAACCAAGCACATTCAAACCAATGCCGAATGGCTTTGCCAGTGAATGAGGTCACGGTGAGATTGCAGAGATTTTTGAGACGCACTTCTTTTCTCCGTTTCAGTCTCGAGAATGTTCCTACTAATGCACAGCAGGCCGTACATCTGAATTCTAATTACGTTATATTTGTCTGAAATCGGCGCGAGCTCACACTATCGTTAAGCAGCTTGATCAATCAATCCTACTTTGGCGGAAAATGACATTTTCCTAGGTTATTCGTAACCAGACGTGTTGATAAGCAACTGAGTAAGTGTTGCAGAGCTGCGGTGATAATTACCGAGTGAATAGACCTACTGGGGATTAGTTAGCCAAACATACACAACATGAGTAAGCTGGCTAGTTGGCCGTGGTAAATAAAGACTGACGAGTGAAATCGCGAATGATCTGGGTGAATGCACATAATTCAACGTTGATTATTTACCTAAACAACATGTAAAACGTTATAACCTCTAATCAAAGCCGGTAGTCAATAATCAATTATTAACAATCGTTCCGTTTACGTGTGGTTTAACGCGCCGGACTTTGGGTATTGCTAGGGTCAAACAGCCATCCCATTCGTATTGTACATCAACTATAATGGTTAGACGAAAAATTATCTATCCCATGCTCACCCATCTTTAGTAGGCCGCTGGATGTGTTCTGTGGTGTTAGTAGAAGGTTGGTGGCATGTGTTACTGATTTGTAGGCAGCGATAGTGGTGCTCGCACTGAGGTTAGTATCACGGTTTGATCGTAGTTTGACTTCATCATACAAAAGTGTTGCTTCATATAACCTACACTACACTGTAAAGTTATCTTGTGAAAATAGTGACCGTTTAATCTTACAATCAGCAGCGTTACAAACACACGACTGAAAAAACGGGCGAGATCCGGTCGCATCGGTTAGTGGGGTAGGAGCTGACGTGCAAATTACGAAACTCTCGTTCACATATCACTGCGCTCTTACGTATGTGCATTGATTTCTCGGTGTTGATCGCTTTGGTGACGTGTATGGAATACCGGTGATTTGCAAACTAATCGATTTTCACACCAGCCTGCATGTACTGCATGTGCTTCGTCTGATTAAGTGCCATATCATGAGGCCAAAACGTGGAGAACACAATTGATATGAATTCGCCCACAAAAAAGCAGTACCATCGTCTTCGTGCAGTAATACACAGTTGGAGAGTGTTTTAGCGCGGTGCTCCCAGTCAGTTGACCGGGGTATGAGGGACAATGGATATGTTTGGTTGGAGACACTGTCTTATATGGCGAAAAATGGAAATCAACTGCGCGAATGTTGTGAGCCTCTGAGTGCCCCCACTCAGATAATTTTGTTTTTCTGCATCTCACATAATTCACAATCTCCTCCCGGCTGTCATGGTACTCGCGCCGGTTCATGTAACTGATGTGGTATCAGAGCATTATGAATCTAGGTGGTACGAAATGCAATAAAACAGCCGGAGCCTAAAGCTATATTCGACGCAGTATTGAAAACATAACGGTAGACAACGATATCATGTTCTAGCGAAATAGCAAACATTTAATAGAGCTGAAGTGTTTTATTTACAATCACTGTAGTTAAACATGAAATATGCAGTTAGTCTCAGTCTACTTGATAGTATTGAACCAAACAGTCCCGAACTCCTGGGAAGCATTTGGTTAAAGCAATCCCAAAAAGGTTCCAAGGAAACATCATCTGAGAAACTTGAAACACTGAGTTCCCTTTAACCACTTCGATTGAGTGAATGAAAGGTTAACATATCACAATATATGTCTTCTCTCTGCTCTGATGAAGAAAACATCCGGCCAAGATGAACGGCTAATATCGTGAGGCGATTTCAACGCCCGTAAAAGACTGTATCGACCAGGTTGGATGGTATCAACATGAAATATCCAACCTGACAAGAGATGGATCAAATGCATCTATAGTAAGTCCCTGTAGTTTTGACTATGGACGATGTGATCTCGAAAGACCGACTAACTCATCCAATTGATGGCAGTAATCAATACATGGAGAGAACCGTCATCGTCTGGTGTTGTGAAAATTTCCATACTGCCCCTGAACTACTAAGCCTTCAGGTTCCGAATGCGTACTCTTTCATCCAACTTCATGACAAGAAATCGTGATTCATCATCTGACCTTCAATGTGAAGTCAACTGCTGAACACGTTTGTTGGCCTTCGTTGGTCAGCATGTCGGGCGCGATGAGACCATGCTGGGTCAAGTGAATTAGTGAAGGTCAAACACACGACCGAGTAAGAAATGGTAATTGAACGAATGACCGATGATCAGAACAGGTCACGTAAACAGGTCACGTACTGAGGCTCCTGTAGCAATAACAAATCACTTCATTCTAGAGGTGGTCCTTCTAGGGTGGCCTGTGCACGTACATAAAAGCGCAACGAGTCTGAACAAGGGCAATGTAATCTGCATATACGTCTGATCCGTGTCTGAACCACGTCGGTAAACACGCGAGCCGGAGAGTAACAACGAAAACTAAATGTCTACCGAATTGTGACAGAAAATGGGGGGTCCACTTAAAGCATATGAGACGGATTCTGAATGCATTTAAACTCCCAATTCCCGCAACTTTGCAGGTCTGCTTACCCGGTAGTTGTGATGGACGATGTAATTTTATTTTTCAGCCGTTTATGGTTGGCCTACAAACTGTCAAGCATCTACCACATCAGAATTGGTTATATTTATAGTTAACACGAGCAGACAACCTGAAGTAGCAAAGATGTGGAGTTCGTTTCAGTGGCCACCAAATAAGTAGTGAGCAGCCCCCTTGACTTTATTGTGCCTGATCAGCACCACGCACATGGGAGAGTCGAACCTACGATCTGCGAACCAAAAGCCAAAACGCCAAGTCATCACAGGATGACATTCCCCAAATCCGACAGACTACGGTATAACGGTCAAAGAAGTTGCACGAATGTACGTGGATTATTTCTCTTATCTGCTGCACTTTTTTACACGAATCCATCTGATGACCTAACAAAGTCAAACTAACTGCACACCGCTTCGCTAGTGGTCACTGGGATCAAGTGTTAGCAAAGCAAGTTGTTTCGAGTCGGTCGCATCTGATTATCAGGAAGGTGATTTATCCAGCATAACTGTACGCGCGATGTGAACTGCAAAGCGTGCACAATCATCAACGCAGTCATCATCTGCAAAAATAGGAAGCATAACGCCTGAGCAAACGTGTAGTGTGCATCAATGAACAACCACAGAACCTACCAAGCTGTCTGTACAACTGGCCGAGTATTTTGGCCGGATAAATGTGGATGCCAGCCTCACGGTAAATTTCGTCGAATGTTTGCACATCGACCTGCAAGTCGAATAAAGTGGACTTCATCGCTTCGTCCTCCGCGACCAGCACTACCTGAACCGACAAATCCGGTTTCGGTTCAGTGAGCTGCAGAATATGAAACATGAATGTGATTAAACAAGTGGACCTCGGGGTATACAAAGAACGAACAACACATCCATTTAAACGCCCTGATAGGCCCTTATCAGCTTGTCATCAAAAGATGTTTGTTGCCAATTGGTATACTGGTTCACCTGCCCGAAACCTAACAGACATCACATATAACCGGGTTTAGTAATAAGCACTGTTGACACCCAACAACCCGAATCCACTCTTAAGAGGAAAGCATCTGTAACTAACAATCCGAGTACGCATAAACGAACAGAAATGTTGTTTCACATTAAACGTGTACGACACATGCAACAATTACATTCAGCGTCCGGACTCGTTCAACATGTGAACGGTGCTGATTTAAAGGCGGTATTGAAACACTCTAAGAGTTCGGCCTGGATTTTACCCATGAAGTCAAGTACTTTGACGCCCGTAATTCTTGTATGAGTTCATTTTTTTTATACACTCCATGTTGCTCAATCTAATTAAACATAATTGCAGCCACCTGACGGTATTCAACAGAGTGAAGCAACTGTGGTGAATGAGCAGGTTTTGCTGAATTAACGATAAGAGCAACATGAGCATGTTTTACACTTAAATTTGCGTCAAAATAAGCAACACGTCATTACACTTGAACACAGTATTCCATATTGCTTCCCAGGAATTTACTTGTATGTAACTAGGATAGATGAATCAGTACCCGATTGCTAATGTAACTCGAATTAGACGACCAGTTGCTTCGAGCAATGGGACGCCAGTATAACGTCAGCTGACGGCAGCTCAGTGATAAAGACGCCTTATAGTCCTAATCACAGGGTTCCATGTTCAAACTCCAGTTATTGCGACTGCTGCCGTCTAGGTTTGGTCAGCTTGATAACGTCACCTAGCTCACACGGTGAGTGGCACAGACGCTAACTTCTTTTTCATTAGAAACTCAGTTAAACTGAATAGCATTTCAGTGATCTCAGTTTTGACATTCCCGTAGAATGTTCAGACAGCCGCTTTCGGAAAAAAGCACCAGACCTGAGGTTCGCTCATGTTAGTGTTCACAACAGTGCATATGCTTACCACAGCCAAGATTTAAACTCAAGTCCACAGTTTTGTAAAACAACCGTGTTGACTACTGTGTCGTTCATCTCAGGTTAGGCACGATCAAACTGTCATATATAAACGTCCTGTCACTTTCATTTGCCTCACGGGAACAGTAACCAGAGTTCACATTGCGATCGAATCGAGGATACGCACTACTAACAAGTACCAAGAGGAACGAAAAGTGTTGACTAGAATGTTCAGTGAAACATGAAAACTGCGATCATTTGTGTGTAGTGTTCGAATTGTATCAACCAAATTCCGCACCAATTATCAGTAGTGTAAACTGAGTCTCAGAGTCACAAGTCCTAGACAGCAAGTAATCAAAACCACGTCGTGGCAGTTTTACTAGTTCGCGTTACACCGCCAGTCAAGAAAACGTCACAATAACCAAACAAACAAACACATTCATGAGCCTTCAAGAGATCACTAGTTCAAAACTGTGACACTACATCACTCACTAGACGTCGCCCCAAAGGATCGATTTCTCCAGGCAACAGAAGACCTTCGTAAATAATGTTGCTTAGAATGTACAATGACTGTCCCCAGATATGAGGCAAAGTGCCCATTGTGACCCGATTTTGTGAGTGTGGATTGGCTAACTCAGCATCAATGCGATCTGCCGGGACTGCGTACGTTTCCGGCATGAGAACCAAGCTGTTTATAGTGCTCAAATTGGTTACTTCGCTGACTCGACGACACATCGGCTTCTCCCAGGCGGACGGTCCATCACAAGACAGAACAGACTGAAACAAAAGTGATGCGCAGAATTAATTCCGATTAAATCTGATGTCATCAAAGCATCGGAGAGTCACTGTTCAAGAAGAATGTTCAACACGTTTTAGCGTGCGTTTCGTACAACGAACATATCCAATCTATGGAAAATACAAAGATTCCACTGAATTTTTAAATGAAAGCTGCTATGCAAACATAATCCACGAAAAGTGGTGAAATGGGAAAACAATCACGTGAAGGAAGTAACACCCAGGCACGTTGCTGTAACGTAAATCACGTTGGTGTTCAAGCAGCCTCATCGGTTAGAACATGTAAACAAGATGGATGCAGGGCGAATCCCAGAGCGACTGCCGTATAAAAAGTAACAAGAAAAATCTTGGTGGCCAGAAACTGTGCTATCAGGACAACAAGCATATAAATACTTCGCGTTCCAACAGAGCAAGGATTGTATAAAAAGAAGAGCACCTCATTAAAGTAGACCACATGTGATCTGGACGGACACCGAAAAATCCCACGCGCAACAACCCCGCGACTGCGGACTCAAGCACGTAGTGTGAAATGGATCTGTCGGCGGTGTTGGCTACGCTGGCGATCACAAGACACTGAAGCAAGGCGTCCGTCGTCTCAACATACACATAGTGGACAATCAATGGAGAGATGACGTTTACGTTGAAAGCAAGTCATACAGATGGGGTCTTTCCTATTTTTTCAGGAATTTGACGGTACGGCACTTTGTACCTTCATCACTATTTTGCTATTTCAGCTGATTTTGCCAGAATGGTTTCCCTGAGTTCATTCAACTAAACTATGCTCCGTTTTTAATCCATCTTACACATACCAGGCACACCAAACATTGTCTACATGAAAAAATGACCACTCAAAGCGCATCAAAATGCAGGGTAGTGATGGATAATTCGCCAACTCTGGATTGCAGGGCATAGTCGTCGCAGATAAAGACCGATGTACATACGTTCAACTCCCGTTTCATTTGTATGGATTTTCCAACCATATCTTACCTCTTCCATTCAATCTGTATGGATTTTTAACCATCTATCTCTCTCTTTCTTGACTCCAATTACCCTTTTGATTCACAGCAATTCTATTATGTTGCATCAAATTCATGTTTCTTGTTAATGAGTACGCTTCAGTTGCATCTTGCTGCTTCCGCTTTGGTCACCTGACTGACTGTCTCAGACATGACTAGATCGATTTCGCCTAGCTGCTTGCTCCCCCACTATATAATGTGTATGTTAATTTCGCAAAAGTAACCGATGAGATGCGAACGAAATGTCACTGCGCAAGACATCTTACATGCTACTGTTGGCCTTTTTCAAGTTTATCAGTGGGAACCAATGTTTCAAAAAAAAACTTTGGGTTGTTGATCTGCTGTCTGCGTTGACTCTAACGAAGCTCAACAGCGTCCATTTGCAGTGTTAACCTAGGGTCACTGTGTTTCTTTGTGAGTACTGATGTGCTGGCGTTGGGCTAACGCGAAGCGTGCGTGCAGCTGTATATGCATGCATATCCAAGTAGAGGTTTTCTTGAAAACCAGAAGCGGTCACTCGTGTCGACGGTTTGTAGAGGCACCGCAAAGGCACGGCTGTGTCAAGCTGAACGATAGTCACACCCAGAAATCAAGTATGTGGCAGAAAAGGATAAGTGAGAAAATGACTTGACCTCAAGGGATCTCAGTAACTTTGAAATGTGCAAATGAATCCCTCATTGTCCCAGAGGATCAAAATCGGGACAAGCACGTCAGCTACTTTATGAGAGGCATTCCAGTAAACCCAAGTCCAATTAGAATAGATGCCAACGGATTTCGGAGTGAGTCGGGACGACTAACATCCAGTAACACACAATTAACAGATACTGACAGTGATCCAGAGATTATCACAAACACCAATCCTAAAGATAACGTGAAGGTCATCTTCCGTCAAGCACAAAATTGTCCACATCGTGCACGTTGTTTTGACCAACTTCAGCAAGTCCAAGGTGAATGGGTTCATGCAAATGGTTCGGTGGAAAAAGCTAGTACGAAGCAGATTTCCAACGAGGTTAACTGCTTCATGGCTATCTACTGAGGTAGGTGTTGAATCTATAAAGAGCTCAATATTATCGAGTGGTGGCGGAAGTACACTCTCGCTTCCATATCACAGAATAAAATTTCAATATAGCAACCGGATTTCCGCACTAAATCAGACCTAACACTCACTACTACATCAATCCAGTTTGGCTCCGATAACCAAACAGAACTTGTGTGGCACAATGAGGATAGTACAATGTAATCTGGAAAGTATAACTGGTATGCTCTTTCGAGCTTAATCCACTGAACTAAATAACTAATCTATTCGGACACATATCCGGGTTGCAGATGGACATCGAAGCCGAGACTCACGCTCAACATGTCCGCTTGCATACTACACGGTGAACTGCGTGGTGAATTTGGGCTACTGCGACGAGCTAAATCGTACACAGATGTCATCACTCATGCAGACAAGACGTATGCACAACCTCCGATTAAGTTTCATTTTGTTCGGCTCGGCCGTGTTGGACGTCATTCATTCACTCCTCACTTTTCGCTACTGAAACAACTTTTCCCTATCCGTTTGTTGTTATTGTTTGGATTCATTATGCAACAACTATTCTTCTGAAAGGTTCAGCATAAATTAATTAAAATGACTGTAAACTTAGTATTCTCGTTTCACGATTGGCGACATCTGTTTCCGCATTCTCCTGTCACAGTAATCGGATCCAAAGGACGTCTGCATATTAATATCAACATAAATAGCTTGCGCTGCACGACTTTCGATTCCACTCACACATACCGTATTCCATGTAAACCCGAAGGATATGGTATAGAGGCGTATGAGTGGGGCTTAGTGGTTCAACTAGTCAATACAGGTCAGCCAGATGATAGGCTAATAGGAAAGTGAAAATCTTATCTCTCGGAAATAAAAGATAGACTCCAGTGATTAAACCTAAGCTGAGAAAACACTGAAATGATGAGACAGGAAGTTCAATACAAAAGTACATATTAGTGAATTCTACATAGGGCTACGAGAAGTGAGAACTAAACAAAACCTGCAACATACAATGCACCAACAAAACTGAAGAAAAGGAGGAACAGCGCACCACTATGACCTAAGTTTCTGAATAACCACGGGCCGACAAAGGTCGTTACCTGATACGAACGGACGGTACAAATTAGACCCAATTTGATTGCGTTTAACGCACTTGCCGTCTTTTTGTTAACGGTTCGCTTTGAGCACATTGATGACCTACAAATCCGAGACGGTCAGCGCACTCTTGGCCGCATTCACCTCAGTCCCGTACGGCCCGAAGACCGCGAGGCATGCGGCCCATGGTATCCTACTGAATCTAACGTTCGAGTCCACGACCCCTCAGATGTCGCTCACCGAATTTTCATGTAGGCACGGATAGACCTCTATAGGAGGTACGGTTTAACATTGCGTCTCCCCACAATCTAATGTCTACACTACAACGCGAAAGACATGAGTTGCATCCCGGTAAAGTAACGCTGGGCGATCAAGGTTTCGCTTGCCTGTTTTTGGTCGCTGTTTTAGGAACCGATGCGCGGTCACCCGAAAGAACTGGCTGAGCAACAGTGTGACTTCGATCCCATCTGTGTCTGCCCAGCGAAGTAAGTCGGTGTTCATCATCATCATCATACAGCCATGAGCCTGACCAAAGGTACTGTGGCTCGGGCTGCCGCTCACCTCAACAGTGACGTGGAATATCCTAGAAGAAAACGTTACTAGGAGGTTGAAAATTAATAGAAGAAAACTAAGCGGAATGGTAATAAAAATGGTATGGATGCAGGTATGCCATTGACGGCGACACACTGCCACCTCGGATGGCGTCTCTAACCACCGGTTTGAGTGGTCATGAGGACCTCAGTCAGATAGGCGACACCTACCCACTTTGCTCAGTGGGGCAGTCGGAGTCTTTCTATTTCGTGACCACGTTGTTGCTTGACTACCACGTGGTTTCACTCAACTGTTGGCGGTCTTAGTATAAAATGCCCGGAACGGTAAACGACCAGTTGGCATACAGAGTACATTACCTAACCACCGTGGGCTGTGCAACGTGATCAGTTGACCAACTGATCGCGCATCCCGAACGTTCCGGAATACTCGCCACATTGCTCACGCGATCAGTCCACTTAATATGGGCTATCTGACGGAGACAACGATGGTCAAATACAGCAAGCTTGTTGATATCTTCCTTGCGAACAGGCCACGTTTCCGAACCATAGAGCAAAACGGAACGTACACAAGCATTATATACTCTTCCTTTCAGCGACAATCGAACGTCTTTTCGACGCCACAGATGACGCAGGTTGGCAAAGGCAACTCGTGCCTTTGCTATCCTCGCTGATATCTCATCAGCAATATTACAAGCTGACGAGATAGTGCTACCCAAGTAGGTGAAACTGTCCACAGTCTCAAGCGGATTACCTGCAATAAAGAAAGTAGGAGTGGAAATGCCCCAGTCTTGAAGTAACACTTTGCACTTTGAAGGTGCGAAGCGCATTCCATACAAACCAGCTCGGTCACTCACCTTGCTCAGCATGGTCTGCATGTGTTCGGCAGAGGGGCTAAGTAAGACAATGTCGTCCGCACATTCCATATCGGTCAGCCTAGTTCCAGGGGAAAACTCGACACCGAGCTCACTGGATTCTTCGAGTGCACTTTCCAAAATGTCGTCCATGACAAAATTGAACAGGAAGAGGGAATCGGACACCCTTGACGAACACCACTAGAAGTGATGAACGCCCGAGACAGTTGTCCATAAACCTTCGCCCTGCTTGTAGAATGGTATACAGTGATCTCGAAAGAGACATGTTTCTGTGGTACTACATTGCGAGGAATACAGTTCCAGAGAACGTTACGAACAACCGAATCGGAAGCAGCCTTCAAGTCTAAAACGAATTCGATCGTCGGCTGCCTATAAGAGTGCCGATGTTCCAAGATTCATCGCAGGGTAAAAATGTGATCAACGCACCCTCGACCGGATCGGAATCCTGCCTGTTCTTCACGTATCTGACTTTCTCTGGGTTTAGTGAGCCGACGTAAAATGAGGCCAGTGAGTAACTTGGAAGCAACAGATACCAAACTGATGCCTGTGGTTGTCACATAGACTTCGGGCCCCCTTTTTGAAAACGGGAATTACTGTTGATAAGCACCAATCACGAGGTACCTCTTCAGTCTCCCAAATCGTCTGGAGGAGTTTCGTCAGTTCTGATATCAACCTCCCTCCGCCATCCTTGAAAAGAGAAGGAGGGAGGAGATCTGGTCCAGGAGCCTTATTACGCTTCAATAACTTGAGCTCTAGGACCACTTCTGCTTCCGACGGAGGGCCGTCTGGAACGCAATAACTGACCATTCGGGTCCCGTCGTCCACATGGTCTGGTTGAGGCCAGCTGAACTGATCTTCGAAATGTTCAGCCCACCTGTCAAGTCGACGCGATTGATTGGTGATAAGTGAACCATCTTTTTCACATATGGTCTCACTTACACCGACTCGACGACCAGTACAACCACGGATCAGGGAAAAGCCCCTGCAATTCCCAGATAAAAAGGCTCTTTCCATCTCTTTCGACTGTTCGACCAAGTAGATGCTTACGATCTTTGTGCAAGCGTTGTGAGGATCACGTCCGAACACCGAATACAGAAAATGACTTAGACGCGCACACAGACATAGAGATATTTTTTTCAATCTAACGGCCTGAATTCAAACTGTGAGTAAAGATCGTACTGGAAAGGCAGCAGCTCGGAGCCCGAAAGCCGAACAGAAATATTATTGAGGACACTGTAACAGTCTCATTTCCCCGAATGGCCGAGTGTATATCGCCATATATGGTTACGATATATGGCTCCCGAAATAACAGTTTGCTGGCCCTTTGCTATCAGTAAAGATTATCTATTAGGTGTCTTTGTCGCGGAAAAAGGAATACGTGCAGTATTCAAGGTGGCATTCGGTAGCTACAGTAACTCTGAAACAGTAAATGAGAGTATGAGCAATAATGTTTGGTATAACAGAACAAGTCTTACCTCGCGCACTACAACGTCCTGCAGCATACTCATGTAGCGATCTGCTTCGTCTAGCTCCTCACGGAAAGTGGCGTCTAATACAAGCCATGCGAGAAACATCGGCCACTCACACTCAATGCCCTCAAACAATCGAAGTTCCCACGGTTCATAGTATAGTCGCGAGGAGTCTTCGCGTGCAGTGCGATAACCGTCGCGTAAGAAACGTCGGCAACCGTACCTTCAAAAGTTTGGAGTGTAACATGAAAAAAAGGAGGGTAATGTGTAATAAAAATACGTATCACAATCGGCAGCATTTACTGGAAAACAAAATCCACCGAATGCTTTTTCCTACATAATACCCGGTTGAACATGCTAACATTTCGCGAAAAAACTATAGGCACACAAGAGACACAGAGAGAGTACATTAAAACAGAGAGTTCATTTGCGAAGCTAACGGGGATTAAAAAGTAGTATGCGCGGAATTCACTCAAAATTTTGACAAAAATCAATCAATCTAAATACGTACTAAGACACTGAATCGGAGAGTCCGGGTATATGAATGATCAGTAAGCAACCTGATAGTGCTGGCGTCAGTTGTCAGTACCGATAAAAACAGCATAAATAGCTTAGCGTTATGATAACGCCACAGGGCAGGAGACGATAAGTAATCTATATACCCACAGCTACTTAGTCCGACAGAGGTATCTGATGAAACCTGAAAACGGCCTGGAGCCCGGTTCAAGGCGCACAGTAACTTCCAAACACGACCACTGATTTGTAGGTATGAATATCTAATTCCACTTTTCGAACGTTAATCACAAATATGTCATCAAGTCACTCTGAACACAAGCTGAATAAAAGCGTACGCAGTCTACTACTACAGCGGTTCCGCGAAACGCCAACCTTGAAATAAACAGAAAACATAAAAACGATAGCGACAGGCCCATCAGTCACCCAATCGGTGGCATAATCACAAACAGCCATGCACAAAGAACCATTAATTCCAGAGTGTTTCACATTGAGCACCACTCACGTCTGATCGCAGAGATCCGAGGGCTGCGAACAGGCGTGCGTGGTGCTCAATTTAAAGTTCTAGAATGGTCAGCAAAACGAAATCCAGACTCGTTTGATGAAGTAATACGACGGAGGATCATAGTACATATAAACCGGGAGAGCATAAACACTTTTCATTTAGGATCACGATAAATAGTAGCTGATGTAATTATGACCGCATTGAAACCATCATAACACCACAAATACTTGAGGTTAGATGACAAATCAAATGAACCCAACGCAACACTTGACAAAACTGAGTGACACCAAAGTCAAACACCAAACTTGAGGAAAAGAGCTGACTCGAAGATATGCGGGGATGAATTGCTGAAAGGTCTCGATTGGTCAGATCACGTTCATGCACGGCGTAAAATTCCTCAAGTCAAAAACAACGCTTTTCCATACAGTTGGCGAAGTTCAAACGTGACTGGATTAAGTCAGTAAATGCACAGACTAGCAGCAAGATCAATAGTAGTCATGATTATGTTTAAGAAAAATCAAACGAAGATGATCTCTCAACTCTGAACTCAAACAAGAAGTTTAAAACATTACTGAAGACAGCCCTCACATCAGGGTCTCCACGCTTTTAAGCCACGGCACATCCTTGTCTTCAGGTCTTCCACCAGTCTAAATCATCAAATGTAAACAAACCATGAGATTGTAATACACGGAATTTCAGTGCAAGACATGTTAGGTTGATCAACGTATACACAACGTGTTTACTGCAGTCTGCACGTCGGAAAAACACGCAGCCGAAATCCGTCATTATTATCAGTGTTGGACCGCACGCGGGTAATACTGCAGAGACCCTAGCTGTCGAAGAATATATCCTCCCGAGCATCCTCTCCACAGGAAGTGGGCGGATTTTGCAGACGTACAGAAGGACTGCTCGTACGGCCGTATACATACTCGGTCATTTACAGCGATTAAGGTTATGCCGATACTGTAGACAGCATCGACGAATGACCTCCGATATTCATCCACGAGGATCTCTTCGAAAAGCTATATGAGATAGATGGACAATCCGATAGTCTTCAAAAATTGCTAACCGAACACATGCTCTAGTTAGTTTTGTTATATAGAAAAGCCTTTCATTTTTAAAGTATGAAAGTCATTTCAAACTAACGAACTAGAGGTCCCAACATGTCGAGGATGTTTTAGATCGTCCTTGGATCATCACAAACCTTAACCGTCAATATCCAGAATCGAGAAGCACACAATACGTATGCCTGTTTTCACACAAAATCCTCCCAAAGATCTCGTGCAAAACCAAAATTGAACGCCTAGAGATTTTTGGCAAATCTATCAAGCCTAACCTGAGACGTTGGGGGTGGGTGATACCCTGACACAACTCTTAACTCGACTCGAGGACAGAGAATTATTTTAGATTACAACGTTTGCAACAAGAAAACAGAGTTTAACTGCGTTTCCGTCGACACCACAAGATGCTACTTCAATCGGAAGAGAAAAAAAACATTGAAAGCGATA
>LOND01001435.1:82190-92296 GCA_014220965.1 Paragonimus kellicotti | reverse complement strand
TTTGTCACAAGCGCAGTGATGCGATCAGAAAGGGGAGGTATGGATGCAAATTATTCAATGTTTAGACTTCCCTCAACCACCGTATCGGTGGTTCCATTTAGTGGTGGCGCTTTGTTCGCTTGCCCTTTTACGTCCAACAATTTCCGTGACTTTAAGTGGTGAGATCACTTACTTCAATATAGTCCGTCAACACTCCAGGACTTGGACAAGCCTACGTTGTACCCACCTAGGAAAACTGAAGCACGTGTTCTTCAACCTAATGCAAATTGTCACACAGGGTCGAACTCACTGACGACGGTATCGAAAGTTTTGGTCTCATCAGCCGCTTGTGTTCACCGTGCCCGAGCAATGACTACATTAATAAGGTACGAAAATCCATTGTAATATCAGCGGTTGTTGTTAGGACGTAATTCAAAATAGATGAGGCACTTCGCAATGGTTCAAATATTCCCCATTCCATTAACACGCAAATCGTACATTACATAGGATGTTGTAAACTCTCAAACAGAACTTCCATTTATTAGGATTCCAATTTGATTAAAAGCTGCGATGTCAAAACCGTGTCCAGCTGGAATAAACACAATCAATAGTAAATCTTGCCGGATCTGACACCAGTGTTGAGATAGGGAGAAAACCTGTACATCATGAACACACTGACCTGTGGTCTCTAGCCATACCACACCTTCGACAACGACCTTTGTTCCGGCTACACACGGTCCGAGAAGATCAGGCTCGGTGATCGTCGCGCGGTCTAAGGTGGAAGTGCAAGCGTCAACGTGATGGACCGAAGGGCTTGGTTTCTATCAGAAAATAACAGGGATTAGACATCCATTAGTGAAAATATCGGAAAGAGTTTAGTCGACAGTGAGAAAAGCGTGACCACAAAAATGAATCGGATTTAAATCGGACCCGTCGACCTGATCCTCAACTTTTAAGTCACAAAGCTGTCAGAGTCATATTAATACTTTGAATATGCCCGGTTTAGTCATGAGAAGAAACGCGTAGCAAACAAGCTCGTTTTCGGTGTTTCATCATCAGGCTAAATACAACACTTTTTTTATGTGGGTTCGATGGGTGGTAGGTAACACATCACTGAGGCGAGATATGTCAGTCAGTAGTTTCTGTCTGGTTTGAGTCATGAGACTTAGTTACATAACATTGATCACGTGAGTTGTACGAAGTCTGCGAGAGATGCGTCACATCTATGCGATTATTCTATCCTGGGTTTGCGTACACGGCCATGGAAGGTTCAATGTTTTGACTAGCCGTTTTTGAGCGCACAGTGGTGGTGAGTGTAGTCGAATTGCGATGGCCTCTGCAATTGACAGTATACGACCTTTGACCTGTTTCGATTGTATCCACATATTTGATAGATTGGCTTGAACGAATCGGTCTGATTGATCAGGTGGTTTGACTCGATCAAATGCGTAGCGATCGCAGACGAACAGGGCCTTATCGATCCTCGCGTCAGCCACACCGGTTGGTGCTCCCGAATGCGTTCGGATAATCGCCGTGTTGTGCGGCCTATGTAGCTTTTGCCACAGGAACAAACGAAACAGTAAACATAAAAAGAGGCGGCATGAACAGGCAATATATCTTTCAACTGGGAGCGCAATACTGGTGTGGAAGTAAACTGAACGCGTAGTTGAGCTGCGAATATGTTTTATTGATTGCTACATTAAGCTTCTTGGTTACGGTTTCAGCGACACCATCACCCTTGAAGGGCAAGGAAATATAAACAGACTTTTGTCTGCAGTTTGTGGTTTGTCTATCTTAGCGCTTATTAGCATATTTTTATGAATAAACTCCTCCGGATAGCCATTTTCAACGAGTGTATTAAATATAAACTGTCTTTCCTCTTCAATGCTGTCGCTCGAGCATATTTTTGTGGCCCTGTCTATCAGACATCGGATTAGGTTCCTTTTTTGTCTTACTGGTACAAAACTATTGAAGTTTGTATACTGGCCCGTCCAAGTTGCCTTACGATACACCTTCCGTTGTATCGTGCCATCCTCGCGACGAGACATGAGCACGTCTAGGAACGCTATACCTACGGGTGATTCGGGTTCTAGGGTAAAGTGAATATTTTTATGCACAGAGTTGAAATGAGTCAGTATCTCACTGAGGCTTTTAGATTCATCTGCCACACAGATGATATCATCTACATAACGCTTGTAAAGGGTGATTGATTTTATTTGATCAGCTAATGAACTACACTCTAGCTTTGCCATAAAGATGTCAGCTAACAATGGGCCTAGTGGCGATCCCATTGCTACCCCGTCCTTTTGACGGTATAACTTGCCGGAGAATTTAAACTGAACGTTGTATGTGCAGCGATATAATAACTGCTTTAGTTCTTCTACTGGTATTCCCACGTTGATATCATTACTTTCAATATACTGTCCGAGAAACTCAATCGTTTCACTGAGTGGGATATTGGTGAAGAGGGATGTGACGTCAAGCGAGAATAGACGCTTGCCTAGTATGTTCAGTTGCTTTAATGTTTCAACAAATTCGAAAGGAATCCCTCAAGCTATGAATGGCTAGTTTTTTCCTAACTGGCTCTAACAGCGTGGCAAGCCATTTTGCCGTTGCGTGGTACGGAGAATTGCTCATATCTAAAATCGGTCGTAGTGGTACGCCGTTTTTATGTACCTTGGGTAACCCATAGAGTCTCGGAATTACAGTGCCTACTGGTCTAATTCTTTCAAAAGTTGCAGAATCTATCAGACCCTTCTGCTTCATACATCTAAGTGTTTTTGTTAGTGACTTCTCAATAACTGTTGTTTTGTCCTTCTCATTTTGTATGCAAACAAATTTTGTTTCATCTTCCAATAATGTATTCATTTTGCTTAAGTAATCGGCTTTATCTAAGAGGACGATTCCAGCGCCTTTGTCGGGTCTAGATATTATTATATTCTCATTCTGTCTTAGAGATTTCAGTGAAGCCAGGTGCTCCTTCATCAGTAGGTCTCTAGCCATTCTACTACACTAGACATGGATTGTACACTATCAAGTTGTCCGAACCAAGACAAACGGAGCTCGAACTCGCAGTTCCAGAGTTGGCGCTAATGAGCCAACTCAGGCCGGTCCCAATCTTGACGGCAACCCATATGACAAAAGAAGTAAAGAACTATTGAAAATGAGGAATACGAGAAGTTTTGCCGACAATGGTAGGCGAATGACTGCGACAGATAACCACATCTAAAATAATCTGCAACCAGCGGTGCTTGGTCACACAAACTACTTAAAAGCATACAGACACAAAGGTTATCCAAAGTGGAACATAGCATGTCCACAGACCGCACCACCTTCGCTGTCCAATCGCTACATAGGGTCGCCATTAACCGCAAACATTGTGGTGGTTGCAGTGGCATGATTGATCAGACAATAAGGGGAGGTTTGGCGTATTCGGACTGCTTAACTCTCGTGTAAGCGTTGTTTTTACTCGAATTGTTAAATCCTAGTAAAACGGAAAATGCAATGAAACAGGCCCAAAACCGACAAGAATTACGTTTGCCAGCTAGAAACACACTGTACAACAGAGCGCCACATATTGAAACAAGCAGTTTATGTCAGCGTTGTTCACCCCTTTCCTTGTAGACGGCTATTTTCAAAACAATGTTTTGACCGTGCACTGAAACTGGGTATACACATCTAACTCCAACTCGACATTGAATTGAAAAAGTAAGTCGTCAAGTAAGAAACCTCAGCTGCTTAAGATCACTAACGTGCTAGCACGGCAGCGAATAAGTATACACTTCAGGGGTAATCTACATAACATCGTATAGAAAACTGAGACCGCAGGATATCCGGGTGCGTAGGCTGAGACATTCGAGAACCACAACGAGGTGACGGATACCAGTTCACCCCGACAATGAATACGTTTGAGTTGGTTGTGAAGAGCAATTATTGGAACGAAACAGACCATGTGAGCGCAGATTCAATCACTCTTGTCTGCAACTTGCTTGTTTACAAAATGCGTACAATACGACGTTGAACGTTTGCAATTCGACAGTTTTCATGTGTGAAGTCACATTCCTCCTCTGGTTTATCAAATACGGTTGTTGGCAAGTGGTAAAGCTTTCACAATCTCAAACTTTTCAACCAGTCAGGTTTGTGTTGTCACCTTACTTGTCTCAATCAAAGAACCCATTACACAACAGTGTACTAGATGTTTCAGGTCATAATATACCGCCAGAAGGACATGCGGACGGCGTGTGAGCGAAAGATTTAGCGAGGAAGAGTGCTCCCCCAACTGTGCTTCCTCCTCGTATTGTGTGGCAAACCAAAGCTGCGGGGACAGATGTGCGTAGTGTTCGAAACTCTGAAGGGTTACCAGTGATAATGGAAAGTTGGCTGTGAATTCGACGCAGTACAGTCGGTGGAACTAAGATTTTGAAAATACACAGGAATAATCATTTGTCTAAACGGAAAGAACAGTGAGAGAACAATGCACATGTAAAGCTGTGAATGTTTGGTGTACGGCACTTGCAGAAACAAAAGCTTAAGAGCTGACTGATGATCACATGTTATAAGCGATCTCTTGAAAAAGTTAAAGCGCCCAACCTCACACCCACTACAGATTGTTGGGTTCGTTAGCAAAGCTGTTTTTTGCGATGCTTGTGTTGACCCGAGCAACTAGTAAGCGAAAATATGAGTCAAAATCGCGGATGGACTCAGTTGAATCACGACGACAGATTTCCCGCAGCCTAACACTGACGTGAAGCTGAACAGTAATCGATACACGGAATATATTCCAGAGTTGCCTGACCAAGTAGGAGAGCCAACATTTAAGTACTTTAGGTAACTTGAGCAAGTCAGCCACTAAGCGTCATAAGAAATGCGAGACAATTTAACTTGAAAGGGATCAGGCTGGAAATACCGGTCGTGCAAACGCCACTGAAAAATTTAAAACATGGAAAAATTAAATATAACGGTAAATTTGGACAAACGACTACAGATACTGATGAGTAGACGGGGATTCAGGTAATTTCAAGTTGAACATCATACATTCGATCGCAGCTTTCGCATTCCCATAGACTTTCCAGCCAGCCTCTTTCGAAAAGAAGCACTAGACCCGACCACTCATCAGTAATCTAAAATATCGCCTAGCAGGTTTAATGAGATCGGAGATTTCGACCTGCCTAGGAAGTCCTAATCGCGGGGTTATCGATTGGAGTTAACAGGACAGTAACTGTGTCTCCTCTCGAGACGATCGGGCAACCTGATCATTACTCACAAGCGAAAGTGGTTGAGCGTTCACATATGATAATTCGGTCGTGCCTAATGAGGTCAATGGCGCAGTGGTAAACACGGTTGCCTCATGAAAGCGTGGCCGGAGTTCTAGTCCCGGCAGTGGCAAGGATATGCACTACTGACGAGCTCTAATGAGAGCGAAACTCGAGTCTAGTGCTTCTTTTCGAAAGAGGCTGGTTGGAAGTCTATATGAATGCGAAGAGTGTGATCAAATGAGACTACAGATACGAAAAGACAGCTCACGCATTCAACGGTTCGATGGAACAGGAAGCGTCTGTGATAGATTACGAACACAACTACTATAAACCATAATGGCGTAACACCATCAGTAAACATCAAGAGTACTATGACGTGCGGAATCGTTCCCGGTTGAGCCTACAACAAACTAGCCATACGGTAGACGTTTGCATGATGTTGATCAGATGCAAACTTCATACATACAAAGTTTACCGGATTCCAGGCCTGCAACGAACTATGGAAATGCGTTTGAAGTTGATACCAAAAATGAGACAACGTCCGCGTGGAACATAGCCGAGACGTTGAAAATAAGTATTTGCTTGATGGAATTCGCAGCCAATTTGGGTCATAAGGCGACAATGGATAATGGTCAGACCTAATTTACATTTAGTGTAACCGAGGAATTGACTTCGCATTTTAGGCACCTCGAAAGTCAACTCGAAAACAAACTTGCGAACAAACCATAAACACATGCATTGATGACATTTCACTACTGAAGCAGAAGCTCATCCACATCAAATGAACTGGTACCAGTACCAGTAGTTAGTGCAAACAAGACTATACGAATGAGCCAAGTAAACAATGACGGATGGCAACACTGTTTGGATTATTTATGACAGTGATTTCAGGATGTATGAAGTTATGATGGAAGTAAAATCACCCACTTACACCATTGATGAACTGGACAAGCAGCGCGTTGGTACCTGACCAATGTCATCCAGTTTTTTCTCGATCTGCAGAGATACAATAAACGGGGGTGTCGTTTACACAGTCCAAACTTGTGGAAGTCCCAAAAGGCCCATTCTAAGGAAACATGCTCACAGTTAGAAATAGGTTGAAGCTGTTCTGTGTCCAAGACGTTGAACGTTATCAGGTTCCGAGCTAGCGTCTCAGAGTCATTCTCGTAAACGGGGGTGTCGTTTACACAGTCCAAACTTGTGGAAGTCCCAAAAGGCCCATTCTAAGGAAACATGCTCACAGTTAGAAATAGGTTGAAGCTGTTCTGTGTCCAAGACGTTGAACGTTATCAGGTTCCGAGCTAGCGTCTCAGAGTCATTCTCGAAATCGAGCGAGCCCAGTATCACCGTTACCCATTCCATATCTGTACATCATACCCGACAACTTCCCCATGGCATATTCCACTGTCAACTAAATCCCTATGACGTGAGTCTGCTATCCATGGAGACAGATTGGCATGATCCGTGATTCCAGGAGATGATTACTCATGTAGCCGTGTCCACGAAGTACACTCAACTAACGGGTCTACCAAAAAAACCTCAAGTCAGTTACGACGGGCTTATTGTAAACGATTGACGACAACGTCATAAAACTTACTATTGATGTCTGAACTTAAGGCGTGCTGTCCAACATCATCAGCGTCATATGATGTGAACAGTAGTTCAGCTATAATCTTTTATACCACAAAGACGTGTAACACATGAGGTCGCCTGTGGATTGCAAGAAGTGAGATGTTTAAACCTAGATGAAAAATTCGAGGTAAAGGGGGCTCGAACCACAGGCCATGTGGTATTAGCGTCTCTGTTGTATCACACATGTTCGTTTGTTAGTAGTATGGCGCGACTAGTACGCGCGGAAACTAAAGAGCAGACCTCAACGCCAAGATCAGGGACTAGAAACGACCATATGCACTATGCATGACGGGTCACCAAAGAGACTGTGGCTACACTCCTGCCAAGAATATGAATGCACGGTAGCCGTGCAAAATAGTTTGCGTTCACCGCTCTATAATTTAACATACTTATCATGGATGTTTTGCAATAAACAACCTCCCAGACCAGGCATCCTTTGTTGTCACAACACCCACTAATGAGTCCCGGAGGGCTGAAACCCAATTTGTTGCGGTTGTCTTTGGTCGGAATCACTTTGTGAATGAGCTGAAAAGCCCACTTCAGTGCAATACGGTTGCGTTCAGTACAGAAGCTGGCAGTTATCTGATACACACTCAGTGACAAACTCAAAAAGCTATCCAACAGTTTACGCGTAATTCGCACGTAACGACACGGAAGTCTTGGTTTTTGTCTCTTACTATTCGAGGTAGCTACATCCAAAAAGTCATTTGGTTAGCACGTATTTATTCTCAACGCTGTACAAGTGGCCGCGACAGAAGATTGACTTTATCCTCTAAGCACGTACACACGCGACGCATGAAACAAAAATGAACTAGGAAAAGTTAACGCATGACTTAAGCACATGTCAACCGAGGGACTCACGCCTTCGGGAATATAGATGTCGCGCCAATGGTTAATCAACCTAGGGACAGATGGGCATCCTGGCCACAGACAAATGCAATCGGTGAAATTAGGTTACTTCCAACTATGCAATGCCAAGATGTGACAATTAGCAAGGTTATCTCGGCATGACACTTTAAAGAGTAGGACTGACGACAGACGATTAGTGACGGTTTAAGGCACCCGATCAAAAAGTGCTGGGAACGAGTTGGTCATTATTAAGTCAATCTGTCATGCAATTTATCATGTAATGTGCGCTGGGACATGCAGTCTTCGTGCACAAACACATACGCCCACACACAGCATTCTTGTGTGTACTCTTTTAGGTTTGGCATCTTTACCATTCATCATCATTGTGGTTTACAGAAGCTTTAGAACACCAGCAATCCAAAATCTTGAGTTATGCGACCAAACCACTACACCTTTCCACTGGACATTATTTGAGTCAACTGCCAACAACCACAGCGGCGACTCATTCAACCCGTCGCAACCATGACTGCACGCAGTTGACGTTGAGGTGCATGACCTCACGCGATGGATGTTTTCAACTTCATCACAAACGGCCGTGCAGAGAAACGCGGAGGCGTGACCCAGCACTTCACGGCAAATGCATGAAAGTGCGCCTTTATGGACACAACACCGTTGACAAAGTGGCTGTCTTCAATGACTGAAATGAGCAATAGCAGTTGCTACCATTTAACATGTTCCAGTGAGGGGTGTCATTCTTAGCGGACAGTTTAAAACAAGTAATCTGGACTTTAAGTTAGCAGAATGGTCCACTTCTGCTGGAAGGTGTGTATATGCGTAAAAGTTAACATAACGTGCCACAACTACCGAAACTAACAACAGAAACTGGGCAAGTGAGAACACAAAGTCCCACATAAGTGTACTTGACTACCATCCCGCTCAATTTCTGACACGTTTGAGCACGGATGATCGTCGTCTTTTGAGTGACGGGACCAAACTTTCAATCTAAGGACCTATGCATACAGTGGCCACCTGAGTACCGCTTCCAACCTCAGGTATACGGTGTGGCAAGCGATGGGTCAGAAATCTTAAAACTTGACCGAACCACCAAGTGCGCCCGTTCAGATTCACTTCGTCAGTTGGGTTAACAGTTCTAAACATGACCTGTTTGCATCAGTTACCACCACGTGGGTCGAAATTGGAATACATACATATATAACAGTATACAATTTCTGTTTTTAGTACGATGGACGTGGATGCTAATCAGTTCTGGTAAGTACACACAGAGATTTAGAAAAGACTACAATGTGAATGACCGATTGCAAAGTGAGCACTGAAGGTCAATCAAGGGAGCTATCAACCTATAAAATTAAGCACAAGCTGCGCCTAACGTTCACATTTAAACGGTACCTACTGAAAGTGAAATACTGCTGGCAGAAACCAGAGATTAGTTGGCAGGAAAAAATGAAAACGGTTGAGACAAGAATTTACATGCTATTTGGATCACGGCCCCAGTTGTACCGTCCCTACCCGAGGAAGTGATAGCCGTATGCATAAGGTTCACAAAATGATCGGATTGTCAACAAATTCACACGTGCAATAGTTATTATGTGCATAGGTGTGGATTCGAGCGAACGCCTGGCGAACGATGCTTTTAGAGGACTCCCAAGAATCAAGAGGCAATTTGCGAGGGGCTTTAGTTTAAATATAAAATAAACTCAAACACCGACAAGAGAATCCTAAAGCCACGTAAGAGCGACCCCGTTCTGACCATTTCAAAGTGACTAGATATGCCAAATAGTGTGCGCTACTGAATAACCGATTTGAACCACTTTGGAAACAATATTGACCCCGCTTCTTCAGGAAATCACCGAAATTCGAGTCATATTTGGTTATGAAAAAGATGTTCAAGCTTAACAATGGTAGTGGCACGAATGAGTGCATGACCTTTCTGGTGTTCACGTTTATGACGTTTTCATCCAGTTGTTTGGCTGTTGATACGCTTTAATGAACAGATTTTACACTTTATGAACTAATGCGGAGTTGAAGAGGCAGGCATTTTGTATCTTGTACCGGCGACACTTCTACTTTGCTACCTGTATATACTCGGTGTCGAATGGGAGTTATCCTTTTCGAGATTTTTTCAAATTATCTTATTAGTTAAGTTGTTACTTGCTTGTTTATTTCTAACTTTTCAGCTGCTGTGATTACACCCACGGTTGTTCTTACTGACGTTAATAGCTATGGTGTGGAGTGAACATCCTTTTGCTGTCTTTCCTCGGAGTTTATTTTTGTGAATACAAATAGTCCGTTCCTAATGATAGCTGTACTGCACTGCTTGTAGAGCAGGATTCTCTTGTCGGTGTTTGAGTTTATTTTATATTTAAACTAAAG
>LOND01001435.1:31063-42351 GCA_014220965.1 Paragonimus kellicotti | reverse complement strand
AGCATTGCTATCGCCGTTGAATGGAAACAAAGGACACACAGGTTTTTTTGTCTACAAGTTTGCGGTATATCTACCTTTGTGCTAATTATCATGTGTTTACAAATAAACTGTTTTGGATGGGCATTTTCAAGGAGTGTGTTAAATGTAACCCACGTGGTTGGTGTTACACAATTAGACCTGACGGGTCTGATTAACCTGACATTAATGATTACCGTTTCTTACTGCACTGATGTACTAACCCCGGCGAACCTACGAGTAGTTTATCTTAAACAATGGACAACAAAAATCTGTATTCACTACCGCAACATATTTTCAGTTTGGTGAACGATGGGCTGTGATGCAACGTTATTTAGTCGTGTTTCCAAAATGGTGAGACCTTCTTATTCAGCCGTATCTACTTCAAGCCAACATCTCCTGTTGCTAATTAATTCATGCGAAAAAGTAAACAATCCTTTAATCTGTGTACGATTCTGTATAATGATAGTGAAATTCATCTTTGTACTCCGCAGGTTGACCGTAAGTAATGTGTTGACGTTATTGGATCGGATTAACGAAAAGTGGTTGCATCTTCGTGATATAGGCTCACCTCCAATGTCACACAGGCTTTTTACTCTTCTTATTCAGACTTCATGAAGTTGGACAGTACTTGAAGGTGATTTTGCTCTAATCCGGTGCTTCACTCGGAGTTGAGTCAATCTACTAAATATGCCTATTTTCCAGTAACCGCTAGAGATACTCTGTTCCACCAGCCGGTCAACATTATCGTCAAGCAACGCAAAAGAGAGACGAAAACAACAGTACATAGCCCATAGATTCATAAGAGGTAGTAAAACGGTTGCCCTCGGTCTTACTTACACAAACAGTACTCGTTCCCAGTCCGTCAGATTTTCAAGCGCTGATGTCTGTCATGCAACATTTCGCTCGATTTCGACGACTTACTTCTATGGGTAACAAGCTTCTTTAAGGTATGTTGTTTCAGTGTTATGTTCCTTTTTCCTCACAACCTGCAATAATTATTTACTTTACTTGAATCTTCCCCCACCTCTAATCGAATAATTAACCTCATGTAACCGTTGGACACCTTAGTTTATCTGGGCTTCTAGAAAACTTCTGCTTCAAATTTGTCGAGTATGGTAAAGATAAGAGTCTTGTAAATGAACCTATGTTTTAAATATATCCTGTACACGCCGGTTCCGTTGTATGGAGTATCGGTATCTAAGCCGAACCGTCAAATTATTCTATCAAGTTGTACAGGTATGAAGATGAACTATCGGAAACTTTTGTCCACAGCTCAATCGAATGAACGAGCAAAACGAAGTTATTCATTATTTCATTTATGACGGCCAAACCTGCATATCATTCTCTTTTTTTCCATCCACTGAAGACACCGGTGTGTTCTCGGCACATTCAGTGGCCAGAACCATGACAATCAAAGGCACTGTTTAAAACCCTGTGTAGTAAAACCTAGCTAATCGTTTGTCCAGGTTGCAATTGTTTCAGTTGAAAGTTAACGCTATCCCATGATCACATGACATCACATTAACTGAACCACGTTAGCAAGAATGCTATTGGTGTTATTATGGTTATCACCTAGTCCAAACAACACACAGAGGTAACGATTTACAGCCATCTGCTACATGGCATCATATCCTAGACGATGGAGAATGCGCAGACCAGATACATGCTTCTCATCACTGGTTAGGACGCAGCTATATATGTCTCTCAACCATAATCCTTTGAATCGAGAAATACAGACTTGTTTGTTCTGACCTTCTTGGTGTGAATTTGGGGATGTTCGCACGACGACGTGCGTGCAAATGATGATAATTGTCGGGGTCATGAAGATAAGTTTCCGTTGTAAGATATCCGCACCAAATTTAGTACGAATGAAGTCAAACAGTTTGGGCGTCGTGTTTAACATGTTATTGATAAATGGATTGAGAACAACACTCCTGAGGAAGGCCACCCGAGGTGGTTGAAACGTAGAGTATTACAACTTGCTCATAACGTTGTGTTATTCTCAATCCATTTATAAGTTCTCGTTCCCCACGATTTATTGCACAAAAGCGACCATTATGTGTCAAATGTCTCTTTCTGCGTAATTGTTATGATCATCAGCTGGATTATATCGGACTGAAGTTCCATTTCGTGTGTTCCCATCAGCTCCAACATATGACACAATGATGAAACATGAGGAGATGTTGATGTTGGATATTTCAGCTCACACACATACTGACCTGTCATTGATCCGAATTATGGCAGATGAGAAGTCAGGGTACACAACTCCTATGCTCACGGTTGACTTATAATATGTGATATGGAGTTTTGAGTCGCCATAAAGTAACAAACAAAACCCCAGAAGAACACAGAGGACCTTGACCTTCAGCCAAGAATCTACTTACTGTCAAACCAAAAGGAACATATCACACCAGTGGCTGCATATTGTAACACACAAGCCGACCGTTTGGACTCTGATCGTCCGTTACACTTGTGGACCAACTTTTGGCAACGTGGGGACACCGAGAAACAGCGTTCTTCCGAAGTAAAGATTCCAGCAGTAGTCTTGTAAAAGGAAACAACACGAACAAGTGTGAGCCAAAGGCTCAGCAAGCTATGCAGACAACTCACAAATGAAAACTACAATAGCACTAACAACACGACAACACGCTCTGTGACACGATTTAAATTAAATCCATGCACACTTGATAGTTTCGATTGCGCTCTACAATGTATACGAACTTTGATCCTAAAGGATCCCACCTAGATTGATGCAGTAAGTGTGGAATGGGCCAATCAAAAGACAAGGAAGGAGAGTGCGCCCAAGCCGAGTTTCGACATGTTATGGCACGAAAGGTCAGAAATCAGAATCACGAGGCACTTTTCGAATAATTGCCGGAAGATAAACCTTTTTTTCCGGAAAATATATGCTCCCTCAAAGTACCTATTTTCTTACTAACGTGTGTTGTGAACCTCTGGCGCATGCGCTTGCCAAACTAAACTTAAAGTGTGTACGCATCATGAGACAGTGGTGACTTGTATAAAGCAAATTCATAAGTTCGGTGCCGCCAGTTCTTATCTTACGATGCGGTCCGATAGTAGGGTCTCCGTTTCGGTCACACACGCGTATAACCGCTTTTCTCTATTCTGGTTGTTTAGTCGAACTCTTGAATCGGTTAGAGTCGGAGTAAATGCACTAGTTCATAGATCCTTCCAGTGTTAGAGACCACTGAAATCGTTGAAAATATGCAAATTAAGGAAAGCATATAGTGCCGGTGTACGCCAGAACCTGTATTGGAAGTTGATAAAAACAGCAAAGAAAACAGAAGGAGGGAAAACAACCATTTTCACTTCAGAAATAATATAGATCACAGCAGTAAGAAAACTAACAAAAGGAAATGGAAGCTAGGCATGGAAATTGAGGTGTAGTTCGGATGTGGCCATGGAATATGAGTGGTCGTATATCACTCCAAAGTTGTCTGGATGGTCATGCTGATAGGAGGTTAGGAATAGTATTGTGAACGTAACAACTACGTTAACGCTCATGGTCATTTATTGGATACGACGCAAAATTTATAAGATATTGCTTGTATATCAGGTATGTTTCCGTTTCAGTAAGTGACCTCGAGGACGGTTATTCGGTCCAATTGTAAGAATGTCTGTCAGTGGATGCGATGGTTGGTATAACATCGGATTGATAGTGACGTGTCAGTTTCACGTGGTCTTATAAATTTGAAAACCATGCCCGTGCAATTTGTCGTCAGACTGTCCAAAATAGGGCAGGAGCCTATAGTATAGGTATCATGAACGAGATACTGGCGTGCGCCATGACAGATTGTGAATAGGCTGAAATGCAGCTGCTTACATGCACTCGATTTCGAGACATGGAGTATGCAGAAGATATTGCTATTGTAAGTTGAGGTCTACAGGGGGCCCAGGGCATCTTAGGCAGACGTGAGCCTTTCTTTAGTCAGGCTGGTATGGCCTCTGCACCTCCTAAGTGCAACATGCTGTTACAAGCTTGACAGGACCCATCGATTACTCTTGCCCTTGTTGATGAACTGCTAAGGTTAGTGTGGGCGTTAGTGTATTTTTGGAGCTGTATCAACGTTGGCGGAATTTCTGATAAGGTCACAAATCTAGTAGCTAAGGCTCGGGTGGCGTTTGCTAACTAATGTCATCTGGAGAGTCGGCATAGTCTCAGTCTTCCTGTGAAAGACCGAGTATATACAGTGTCACTGTAAGAGCAGTGAAATCACACGGATGGGAAACCTGGTCCATCCACGCACTGTGTCCGTTTTCGACTGTAGGTGTACCGCTGGTGAAACGTTCTCTTCAACCAACCTCTCTAACAACCTCATGAAATGATGGCCATGCTCCTCCTTGATTGGTCCAAAGATGATCACGCTTTTGTGGTATACCAGCATTCCACCAAATTGATTGCTTTGTCGATCACCTCCTGAAAGATGCTGGGATGCACATGCAGCCCAGAGGGTAGGAAACTGTACTGGAACAGACCTCAGATAGTATTGCTGGTCCTCAAGTGCGTGGACTCCAGAACTACTGGAATCTGCAGGTATACGTCTACCAGGTCATTATCGGAGAAGTACTTACTGCCGAACATAGACTTCATAATCTCTTCTGGCTCCATCGTGGTCTGTGCACATCTCCATAGTTGTCGATTCAAAGTTAACCCGTAATCACTGCAAATCCACTCTCCCATCACATTTTACAACAATCGTAATTGAGGTTGTCCATACAGATGAAGTCACTCGGGTACTGAGGCCGTCTCGCTTCAGTTTCGGTGATTGTCTAACGGAGTACGTGAATATTATCCTGCATGGTTAACCAGTAGTGTGATTCAAACGGTTTCAAACACAACTGTTGCTCGTCTGACCTATTATAACCATTCTCTTAGTAAGAAAGGTGCTTTCCAGAATGTCCACCGAGTGTCAGTAGATCGATTCCGATCGGTGCGATCCCTAGTATTGACGGCTGCTGCGGGCAACAGTAACTGGTTACGCAATCCTGACCTCTCTGCACAAGGGGTCCCGCGGAAACACCTAACCTCCTTTAGTTCATAACCACTGAACTTCACAGTATGGAACGATGATTGCATAACTATTAGCAGACCGACCACAATCCTTATTGGCCTGTCTTCTTACTCATCCCCTACTGCCATCTTGTTTGATATGTTGCATTTAGCCTGGACTAAACACAGAGAACGAGTTTTCCCAGCTATCTTGTTCGCATAATAGTGTAGTGAAAATTCGTTTAGTAAAGCAAGGTTATTAATGTCCAACTCGTACGTTCCCGCATCACTCACGCGCTCGCGTCTATGAACCGGAATTCCAATCCACAGCTCAACGAGGTTCCCACTTAAACGTCATGTGCATTTCTGCCTGGTTCTGTGCGTACGATTAACGCTTTCTGTCGTTGAGCTGTGTTTGCTATTGCTCGCCCGTTGGTCCGAGTTAGTTGAGTGATGACTCGTTCAGTCGCCCCATGGTGTCCACAATCCATCCGTTTGGACTTTGACTATATCTAACCATCGCGTCGAGATGCATCACTGAATGTTGGGACAATTGCGTCTCCGACTTGGTCATCCATCACAACAACTTAAACTTTAAAAAGATGCTCAGTAATCCTTCCTCATTGACTGGATGAAGAAGGACCTCATTGATGCGGTGTGTTCTTTCGTTCGCATGCACGATATGCATGACCTTAGACTTAGTAGTGCTGAAAAGAGATCGATGAGTTACCGTCCCACTATATGCCTGGTCTGGGTTATTATTATTATTATTATTATTATTATTATTATTATTATTATTATTATTATTATTATTATTATTATTATTATTATTATTATTATTATTATTATTATTATTATTATTATTATTATCGCTACTGTTGGTTACTCAATAGATCTTTGATGAACGCCATTCAACCAACCAGCCACCAATTTACACCACCAAGCACAAATGCATTCAACCAGACACGTCGACTGTTGTATTCCTATTCGGACGTAATCCAAATTAACCCATACAGATAGTAGTGGTAGAGAAAACACGTGCACCACAAAAGTGCAAACTGTATTCTGACATTTACAAGCGGTATCGTCATTCCTAAGTACGTGAATGAATGTGCCGTTGGTCGATAGATGAGAGACCAATTAGATTGCAGCTTAAGACGTAGCACGAGTGTGGGATACACAAGCAGCAACGACACGTACGCAGCACTGACTGGAAAAAGACCTGTGGGTTTTGCGGTCTCCAGCATTGGAAGAATGAAAACTCCATCGTTTAGATGACAAAATCATTCGAACTACTCATGAAAACTGTACTGAGACGATTGAAGTTTTATGAAACCACGAGAGATTGCAAGCGACGATCCGGTACGGATGCCTATCAAAAATCTCACTGAGCGATCCCGGTATGTTTGCAAGAGATTTGTTTAGAATCGTAAACGAACACGCTTTGTCAGGCGATGTAACTGTCTTTGAAGTAGAACCGATTATATACAATTTTTCTCTCGGGAAACTGCACGGAGAAGGGCTGTAGTGCAGACTCAACATTGAGCGAATCAATAAAACCATGGGGATTTCAAGAGAACCAGGCGATCGAGGTATGATGCATATATCCGCACTACTATCTGACCAAACGGAATGACTGAGCTGTTGTTTTTCGAATACAGCGGCTATCTTTCAAGACTATTGCGATGATCGATGCCCTATTAATTTACAGAACCTCACATCATAGGGCGACTGACAAGACACCGGGAGAACTCATGTTTGGCCGGCTACTACGAACGAAGTTGAGTGCTGCGCACACGATCCCAGAAACTAAGGTTCCTAGTCAGTTGGAACGTCGTCATGCCTACCAGTCAACTTACAGAAAACTAGCGCCAGCAGTACAGCCTGGGACATTCGTCCGCTTGAAAGAGCGGCAAGCGAGTAAGGGACAACGGCACTGTCGAGACCGATTGGAGTGGCTCGGGCCTGTGGGCCTGGAACGTACGAGCTTACAACCGGCCGCAAGGTCAACGCCAGACAGCTCTACACATCACTGATGCAAACAGACGCACACAAACCACCACGTCTACCCTGTGTGATCTCTGCCACAACAACACAGCTATCTTTCAAGGATTTACTAAAGACACCATTATTATTAGTGTTTTCTTAACGGAAACACTGGATATTACAGAGTGACAGTGCATCAGATGTTCGATGCCAACTTGTATGTGCAACCACCTGTTGGTTAGCGCTATTAATTTTGTCCAGCCATACTTGATGCAAACCGATAGAAAACATGTGGACCTCTGTGGAAATTGATGTGGTCGGCGAAACGATGGTATTCACTAAACGTCATTCGGCCGCTCGATAGTTGGAGCCACATGTACAGCTACAGCTAGTCGCAGCCGTGTCTTTATGGTATCGATTCCGAACCATCTAATCAGTACTGATGGTCTTGATCACTTTTTGTGCTGGAGTGCATGCTCAGTTTGTACAGCTGCCGATCTGTGGTTGTGAAAGGAAGTATAATTGTCGTGGTGATTTTGACCGTTTTTGATCTGTTCGACGAAAGCAATCCGTGTTAATTTGGATCCTAAGAAATTTTTAATGAAACGGAACGCCAACGTTATGGAAATAAACAACCAGTATTCAACAAATCCGGTGTAACATAATATTGCACGGTTCTGTTTAAATGGTCTAAAAGAACAATTGTCAAACTGGCGACTATCAAACTGAAACCAGTCTGGTTCGCTGTTGTTTAGACGTGATCTGCTAACGTTACTATTAAAAGTAAAGAAGAGAGAAAACTGGTATTAGGTCGACCACATGAATATACACAAAGGGCAAATTGGGCTACCAGTACGTCTGATTCTTGAAATAACGTCAAGTCACCATATCGTAATGGTTGACGGAATTCTTAGAAACCGTGAGAAAAACGTTCTTACAAAAATAGTTGTAAGAAAGATGTATTCGTAAAGTCTGTTTATAGCTTACAATAGCATTTAAATCTTCACCGAACTGGTTGCCAAGACTCGTAGTGTCATACACTGACGTTAGTCAACGCAAGTTATGAAGGGTAACTTTGTGGACCCAACCTCTGCAATGTTGTGACTGAACATATGTTTCAATACGTATTAACAACGTCAAAACCGGCTGACGGTCATGTTCCTTGTGAGTTTTGCGTTGGCAGTATGAGAAAACATTTCGGACTGGAAGTTCAAATCAAGAGCCATTCGGAAAAAAATACAGTATTCTGCGTCAGCTAACCGCTCATGATCGAAAGGTAGACAGACTAGGTGGTTCCGAATCCGAATAATTAAGCCCGACAGACAAAAAGGAGGTTGGGGTTTTCAGATCACGACTGTAAACTCAATCGACCTGAAACTCAGAACCCTTCGTTGAGAAGGTCGAACACGACTATCGAGCTGGTTAAAGTTAAATCCAAATAGGCCTGACCGGAAGACCTATAGTTATGAAGTGGCTCGTATTTCTACGGTGACCGTCTGCGTCATTAGTCAAGCACAAGACAACCGAATCATCATATTCAAACGCCCAGTTACATTTACTTGTGAGCGAAGTCCACTGACCGGTCACCTCTATAAGGGGATGCAGCAAATGCCTATCTAACCCCACTCGTTGACCCCACACCTGGTCCCGTTCATTCGTCAGTGGCAGTTTCCGTCCAGCGGTTGATTAACTGTTACCGGTGACCACCAGGAAAGTGACCACCGGAAGTTTCGTAAAAATAAACAACCAACACTTCAACTGGCCTGCCGTTTGCCACACTGATTACTTTATGCCTTGTGCCTAAGTGGTCTTGGAAGACTCGTAACACTGGGACGGCCAGGTTAACCCGAACATGCTAAACGTCCCTCATTCCTAACTCAATGGAGAGAAAAATCTACGTGACAACAATACCTTCAGCAAGCGAAAAAGTGGTGAGCGCGATCTGAAATGTAAAGAATAAACAGTCCAGATCTGCTGGTTAGGAATGCGACATTCCGGTCGGTGACTCACTTCGGATCGGTTCCTGTCGATAGTTGCCTATCTGTCCGTCAAGGGGGGCAGTGACTGTTCAGTTTGGTTAGGAGCGGAATTCGGATCATTCTGACAGGACCATGATACCATTCGGGATTGGAAGGAATTCAACAAGAAATTCAGCTGAAACACGTACCTAAGGAGACTCATTCATTCATTCGAACCCAGTGTAGGAGCTGGAGAGGTCTCCTCAAATTTTAGCTGTCTTTCGGCCGTTTGTACCCCATCTGACTTGTCTGTCAGAATTCTGAATCAATCCGGTTCTGTGGGCTCGGGCAATCTTGAGCCAGTACATATGCTAGTAAAGTTCACTCTTCGCCGCCATGCTGGACGCAGACAATACAATTTCCCAGTACCGAGTCGACTTTCCTGTGTAGTTGCAGAAAGTTGCTTGGCACTGCGGACGATGCACCTCACGCTGCGTTCAATCTTACTTCGAATGTAGGAGATGCAAAATGGCTTTGTTTGAAATCTAAGTGTTTGTTGGTTCATAGTGTGCATGTGGGCATGACGGAAAATTCTCTTATCCAACTTCACATGAAGCGATTCCTTTGAGACACACAGCTTCCATCCTGCTACAGTTCAGTCGAAGCGGAGAAATGCATGGATTTTTCCAGTTATCTGATCAATGTCCGAACGTATCCCGAGTCTCAGTGTTTCACTCAGATAAATACTTTTAGCATCCAGTGTCCATGAAGAACAAACAACCTTTGGAATACGATAGGCATGAGAGTGAACAATAACCTGACCGTACATGTGGTCCACAAGACACGCCAGTACACTTTCTACTGGCAAGTGAGGCATGAGCGTTAATCACGATAATTGTTCAGGCGTATATTGATCGTTTCACTTACAAGTTAGTAAATGTAACCGTGTATCAACGTGCACCAATGAAGCATAATTCAATAATCTATGAAGGCATTGGGCTTGGCTTCCATTTCAGCCGGGTTGTTCAGAAGTATCAGATCATCGGCTGTCCAGCTTGAATGACTGAGCCAAGTCTGATTCAGTTTCTCAAGAGGCATTTATGGGGCGGAATGATTGCCGGAATAAAAAACCCAGTTTACGTTCAGTATGGACCAAGACCACACGAGAATGCAATTAATCTGTGTGCGGCTTGTTTACTCTGCGTTATTGGGAATGAGCACAGTCCACCTCCGATTGCCAGTATGCACCCTCCACAACTAATAATGTTCTTGATGAAATCAAACAGGGACGAAGCCCCCCTCGTGAAGTGTTGCCGTGAGAGTGGGCATCTTGAAATATTATAAATGTTATTTCTATCCCTTGTGGCTGTAGACGGTGTACACTGGAAATCCGAGATAAACTGTGTCCAGTCGCAATACTGAGGTTTAAGCATGCCACAGATCATTTATATATAGATCCCCCTCCCACGAAGGATGTTCACATAACCGGCAATTGGGCAGATCAGAGCCTCCGCTCATAACGAGAAAGGTTGTCGTTTCGTTCCTCTTTCAGACTGTTCCTAGCTGATGAGTCCAAACGAAGGATGCAACCGATCGTGGTTTTCAGGTAAGCTATTATAAAATGCAATTAATACTAACTCCAAGACCAGTGTACCATAGATTCGGATATGTGGCCGTCAGGTCGCAAATGGGTCTTAGATACTTGGTATCACTGGATTCCGCTCTGAAAATGGCTTGGGAACAAACTGGATAGCAGTATATCATTGCACGAATCGACAGCCTATTATACTGTACGGGTGTGGTGACTACCAATAAAAGTGACCAAGTTCGGCAGTGAGATGTGACCATGACCAAGAAAATCGTTTTTCGTTACACATCAGACGGATCATTTTTAATGTCCCGGAGAGAAATTCCTTTGGATGGAAATTATAGATATTATTCACAGTCTTTTCACTGAATATCACAAACCTCAGCTATGAAAGCGACCGGAATGGGTAACTGGTCCGTGTGTCAAACACAGGGGTCTGATCATTAACAAATTAATACAAACCATCCCAACCTGACCAAGGGGGGGGGGAAACGGTACTGGTCCTATGAACGCAATGTGACTGCTGCATCTTGGCCCAAAGCCAAACTGGCTGATGGTTCACGAGAATTTGTATCGTCGCCGCTGTTCCAGCAGTGTTGTCTGAGGAATGACCATTATGAAACCGGTAAACGAGTACGGTCAAATTAACCGGAATAGTGGTACTGAACAGACCCTAATATTATATAGAAATATGGACTGTTCTTATCGATCAGAACAAGTTAGCCCA
>LOND01001434.1:91071-104669 GCA_014220965.1 Paragonimus kellicotti | reverse complement strand
CAGTCAAGTTTCTGTGACCGTTCTCTTCACAGTCTGTTAAGGTTACAGTCGGAAAAAAAACTAATCTTTTGCTTCACTTTCTCCCTTAGCTGTATCCTTTTTCGTCGAAAAACAAACGAAATAAATTGAAACTGTAACTAAACGACTTTGATTCATGTTTTGTAGTCAAACTATTTGTTTGGTCCCGCTTGTTTAAAATGACTTATTCTTACAGTTTCAAACAAGAAGTGTCCGATTGACTGCCTCGCAAACTAATTTACATTTTAGGTTTTGTATAGCACTTCGTGGATTGTGCGTTAGTCGACGAGATGTAAGCGAGCTCCCCCTTTCCTATCGATCTATGTTAGATTTCAGTGTTCAAAATTCAACCAATACACAATGACAGACTGAAATCGATTTTAAATTTGAAGGAATCTTTATTACTACGTCTGTGAAAGAACACACAGTTGATCGATCAAACATCACACTATAATATGACACGTCCAGTCGTCAATTAGACTGCTCCACTTGACATAACCCACGTGTTCCAAATTTGCCCGTCCAGTCTAAGTGATGTGGTGCTCCAACGCTTCGTAGCTTGTGAGCGACTGTATTTACTCACCATGAGTTCCTTTTTTACAATGACCGGTCTACGGCAACATAATCCACGACTATGAATTAGCGAACCATCTGTTCAGACATATTCTTTGGTTGATCACCATAGTTAAATTGAGGAAAGAGCATCAACGACTATGAGATTAGTTAAACGTATGCCTAAGAGGTGTTGCGTGACGCAAAAAGTATTGATCCACAGACGTCGTTCCGCAAATGAAGTCTGAAGTGAGAATTGCGATCCAACATACATACTGAACACCTCGATGTAAATTATTCTTGTCGTTCACTTTCACACCAAAGATATCACCATGACCGACTAGCTCAAAGAAAGTTCAAGAGAAAGCACAGCATATCAAATTTCCGCACTGCTGGTTGTTATTGTCTCTCGGTTAAAACTCAATTTCTTCGAAGTTCTCTATAGCCTTTGTGTTTATTCTGAAAGGAATTGACAAGTAATGTAATGGGAATTAATTAGTGATTACCACAGGATTGGAGACAATTGCAGAACAACCAAAAACGCTAACCTGCAGGTGCCTTCATCAAGATGTTTCAGTCAATGACTTTTTGTCACAATGTATCACAATACTGACTAATCATGTGTGATCCCAGCAGCCAGGACCTAATCACCAAACGGAAGCAAATTGATTGCATGTAAATCTAGGCACGTTAATCAATAAATGTGATATAGCGGGTTCAGTTAAACAAAAACCTGCAAATAACTGGTCACCTTGCTGAGTTAGTTGTGTGCATTCACACAACCGGGTACAATAACCCCAAAGTAAAATGCTTCTAGATGAACTAAAACGTCACCTACACCTTTATCGTGGTCAAGGCTAGTCCTGTTGGCTGGGGATTTTCTGAATGAAAGATTCCGAATATCCTGTTTGGCTTGATAGTTTTATTCCCAGTAGATCATCCTAGTGACCTTTTGCTATCCTATCAAATCATGATGGTGAGAGAAAATTGTAGGTTAGAAAGGATCTTTTATGTTGTGAGCTCATGATGGAAAAGTTGTACTTGTAAGTGTAAAAGTTCGGTCCAACCTCCTATTAGTTGGCTGAGTGCGGTCCACTCATTGACGACGTTTACAAGATTTCAGTTCGCCTAGATCATTGTCTGGATTAATGAGGTTAATGCTTATCGGCGTCCCTTCTCATACTCATACTCCACTAAATGTGTTCTGATTTGTAATCAACGGACGGAAGTTGCTGGAGGCAAGGTCGAGACAGCTCTGAATCACTGAAGCACGTGGTGTGGTTAGTGAAGAAGGGCCTAAACTCGTAACACAAGAACAAATGATTTGTATCTCATTCCCGTTTGCAGCAGTCCACCCTCCAAGAAAGAAACAACCTTAAGGAACACAAATGTGTTTTCACTTGTAATTGCGACACAGTGAATAAGACTCGTTAGAAGAACTGGCAATTACGGACATGCGCCCCATGACTCACACGCGATTACCGTCGCATCTTACAGTACGATAGATCCCCTGAAAGAAAGCACGTCACCGCATGGCCCTGACTTCACATCGATGTAACCATTCAGCATTTGCTGCTGCATAACGGCAGATGTACATGTAGACTTGTAAACTATCGGGTCAACTAGGCATAGAATTAGAATGCAAACAGTGAGAGTATCGAATCGTAAACCAAGTCAGCTGCGTACAAGCCTTAGACTAGACCCATAGATCGGTTTCACATTCATTGACAATAGTTACTCTAAACAAAATCTTCTACGCCATCCTCTTTTCTCGGTTTTCCTCATCAAACTGTAAAATCGCATACACGTGAGATATGCATTGTTTCTTGACATGCAGCTAACAGCGCTAGTTGCCATAGCCAGAGGATGGACAGTTCTGATGAATAGGTTGAGAATGTCAAGTGCTTGCTGAATGTTTCTGTTTCTCGTCAGCCGATCAATGCAATGGTGTGCAAATGTCTAGGACAAACCGATCCAGCCACAGACAGCTTCAGCCCGCACGTCCACACGGTCGACGACATCGAGTGGGAATGTCGACCGTTGACCTAAGCAGGCCACCATTGTTTCAAACAAGCTAAATCTTGCTCAGACAAACCGGATCTTCGTCAGGTTTAGTGCTTTTTGGTTTTGTATGTCTAAACCATATGATCCGATACACGAATGACGTGTACGCACACATAGGCATAAATGCACATGCAGAGACACAAGTACAAATGGACCGAGACGGAAGTGGTATCCGGTAGAGCTACTTCAAATAGATTTGGTATGAAGCTGACTGTCTGAACCGGGTCTTGGATCAGTTTGTCCGGGGGTTAGAACAGAGTTTAATGACACGAGATATGTCGGGGAAGCGAATGTCCCGGCAAACACCATCAGGTGAACAAAGTGCAGTTGCCGTTTTAATTGACTCCGTGGGACGCAGTGGGATTGAAGTGATTGTCTGCTTAAGAGCTTATGTTGTCACAGATAAGTAGTTGTCGGATTTCTAGTATTTATAACACATTATTCGGTTCGTCCCCCCTCAGATCGTTCAAGAGGAAGTAGTAGAACATACGCTGTACGCTTTGTTGAAAATAACTTGGAATTTTTCCTCTAGGAACTTAAGTTGTTCGCTGTCATGAGTAATCGGCTTTTAGTTTTCGCTAGGATTAGTGTGTAGCAATCACTTCTGTTGAGGGTATTACTACTTGAAGTACAGGTCGGTTCTGTCCCCACCGATGACCGTTTTGGAAAGGTTCGAGTTTCATCAAGTACTGCCAACCAAGATTATGAGTTTCAGCATCTAACAACACCGTTCTCTTGAATCACGGCAACATGAGTTGTGATGTGCTAGTGCTTAGGATTCCTACGTATGGTTACAGGGCCTATACCTGTTTCTCGCTACATGACAGCATTTCTTTTGTAAGTCAGTTAAAAGCTCAAAAACCGCTGACCCACATTCAACCACAACACATGCGTCGTCTGGGATATTACTGACCGACTTAGCCTATCTGATTATCAATCCTCAGAATTGGCAAAATCGAAAATAATCGATTCAGAATGATCGTTTGTATTAAAGTCCCATACGCCCTATCTCATCACCCTGTGCGAATTCATCGCGGAGATGCTATTGGGTTAGTATGAGAATAGAAAGGCTCATATAGTGCAGGTAACATTGAATTACTGGTAATGGTTGGTTGATGTAAATGGAACATCACTCATGATTACTCATAGCTGTCGCATTTCCACCAGACTCTCCAGTAAACACCTTTTGAACAGAGGCACTATACTCGAGTATTGCCTTTGCTGGAGCTCACCAGTAGTACATATCCTTTGGGTAGCCGGGGTTAGAACTCCGGCCACACGCCTTCAAAAGACTACGGTGTTCACCACTGCGCAGTTGAACTCACGTTGTGCACGACTGAATCATCATGTATGGACCACCAGTCACCATCGCTTGTGAACAATGCTCAGATTGCCCGACTATCTTGAGAGGAGATACAATAACCGTCCTGTTAACTCTTATCGGTGACATTAGGGTTTGGATTTCTTCTCAAGCTGGAAACACAGAGGTCATGAACTTGTTGAAGGGTTTTCTTGACATTATTGACTGCATTCATACCTGGAATAACATTCTTCAGTATCAGATCGTGTTTGTCGCATCCGTTTGTTCTTGCCATCACCAATCATTCTCTGTTATTTGAGCATTCGATGCTTACATTAGCAGATGACCTCGAGCAACACACGGGCCTTCCGTAGTTAGACGGTGATGAACGTAAGGTACAAACCAGTCCCCGTTCAATCTGAATTGAGATATCCGAAATATAGGATTGCCAACAGTTTAGAGTTGAACGATGGAGGTCTGACACGGTGGATCGAAAGTTCTGGAAAGCTTTCTTGATGTGCGCCTTCAATCTCCTCTCTTAGTTTTTTTTTCCGACTGTAACCTTAACAGACTGTGAAGAGAACGGTCACAGAATCTTGACTGTTATTTACACTCTTTTTACACAAAATTATGAGATATCTTGGTAACAGATCTAATAACACGGTTCTAGCAAACCTTCCAATTCTTGGAAATTATGTAGATAAGCCGATGTTAGTAATCACACAGCATACAGTTTGTTCCAGTAAGCTGATACAGACAAAATAAACTCCAGCAAATCATTCACACTGAGCGAGATGAAGTCACACTACCCTATGTATATGGTGAGGAATCTCCGGTCCTTATTTCGTAACTTCAGATATTCGGTTGAGTTAACTAACCTGTTTATTCATGTCTCTTAGTGTGCGATCCATATCCTACGATCAATCACCAGCTTGTCAGCGAAAGGTTCTTAATCCATATAAATTGTTTTAATAAAGTAAAACGATTCATTTCTTATGAAGACTGCACATTACCTTACTATGGCAAAGATTTGCACCAACAGTCAGCAACCTACGACCGTTAGTCACATCATCCATCCTGTGGTTCAGACCAAATAGTCACATCCACCGGACGGTATATGCGTTCGGTGATACTTGTATGAACATATCTCCACCTACAAACTAAAACATAAAGAAGTTTGTACAAACCCCTCTGACCAATGCACATTTATGACTTTTCGAATCTGGTCTCAGACAGTTGTCACTCGATATTTAAAAAGGTTCGTAGGAAAAGTCCCACCATACATCGTACTGGTTCGCTTTATTGGTGGACTGCATGAGCTGGATGTTGTTTCGATAAAATGGACAGTGTATTCATTGTGCTATCACCTGTTTCGTTTACTAGCTATGGATTCTTGTTTCCCAAAGTGGATGATATTACCTTCGAGCGAATTGTATGAGAGCACAGGGAGGCCACCATGTAAATTGGACAGTAGAAAGACGCGTCAATTTTTTCGGAATGAGAAAACAAAATGAGAATCATCGTATTCAATCAGGTGACGTTTAAACCCAAGGTTGACGGACTCACATGGTCGAACCATAGTCAGTCATCGGATTGAGATAAGCGCAGATAGGTAGCTTCATAGTGGTTAATGCATGTAATCATCTTTGCGTTGCTCTTACTGTCCACACACAAGCATTCATTGAACGAACAACAACCTCGTCCCTACAGTGCTGAAGTTGACGACCTCGTAAAAACGAGATTATTATTTTGGCACTACCTGTACTCAATGATATGGCACCTGCCAACCATCCGGAGAAAGGTGTCCGACCACCCACCCACACACTATAGTGTATAATATAACGACACAGCTGTGATTTCAATTCATTTGAATTTAGCAGCCCTAGAAGAAACATGTAAAGCTGCCTATTTAGATTGCTTGGACTACAGTGACCTTTTCAACCACATAAACCTAGCAACTATTTGACAACTATCACATAGTTTTGGAGTCCAAAGGCCAAAACAAAACAGTAAGCATGTTTCGATAAAGTTGTATCTTTTCAAGTGACAACAAATTATGGTATATACCAAGAAGCCATCTCCTTCTAGCACAGATCTATCTGGTTAAAAGGAAACCGAAATGACGCCTAAATAAAACACAAATAAGCCCATGGCACCGCGTTGGATTTTGCCCTTTTCTCAGTCTTCTAACCCTACATGTATTATTGCATTTAGGTTTGTTTATCTAGAACGAATTGTCGATAGTTGACAACCTGCTTACAAACACGTCCAAAAATACGAATATTTCATTAACATCAAATGTTATCAGCACACGGAATTGAATATACAGAGTGTGTCAACTTCCAGAGGAATGGCATTCATAATCTTGGGCGCCAAATTTTGCGTTATAACTTACATATCTGTGGTGTATTGTAAAATTCAACACACTCACTTCTTCGATCATTCTTTTGAAAGCATTTACTATCACCGTGCATCATGTTTCAAGATTTATTAATATGTGCATACTGTCCAATTGGTTCTGTTGTGAGTGAGGAATGCAAGTGACACAATGATTGTTTATTCAGAAACCTGGAAAATAACCACTGACTTGCACATAACCCCCGTATTCTTTCTTGTAATTTCCCCGGTTACTTCAGTGCCTGGATACATGTGTGCGCATGTATACCCATGAGTACTTTAGTGAGACCGTCCACCATCAGTACAGTTATTCTGCTTCTCTACAGTTTACCTCGATCGTATAAAAAAGAATATCAAACTTTTAACCGGTTTTATAAGAGCTGTGACCCAATACAGTGGAAACACATGCAGATTTTTTTACCCGTGTTGTAGCTGAACCCCATCTGTAAGTGTATGAGAGTGCTGACAAAACGATCGTGAACAGTGGTCTTCTTCATTCCCCAAATTTATCCCGACCTCTATTCAACCATACAACAAGATCGTTGTACAGGATTCTGCGTACCCGATGTCTGCAGTAATCATATGCCTAGTTATAAGTTTTTATAATTCCCGGACCTAGTTTTCAAGAGCTCACTAAAAGAGTAAACGCGCAGCAACGTGGGCATATTGTTATTTGGTTGTACACTAATGAATTCAAATACTTCAAACTTCATTTTCACTACACCATTACAACCCATATTTTATAATTTTTGTTGTTACTGCAGACAGCTGAAAATCCGCCTTTCGAAGTGTGTAAAATCATTTTAATAATTTGGCTTGACTGGTTCAGCATCACACTCGGCGTGATTCCACTGCAAGCAACGTGTTAATCAATGCGACCACGCGTCCCGATGAACTGTTTCAAACCAAAATTATTCGCCACGATCGGGAACAAACGCTTTGTTCCATTTGTCGCTTACACTCCAATCTCTGGCACTGGTGGGGGAAGCCTTCCCCGTGGCTATAGGAAGAATATGCGAATTTCTCCCACACAATGGGACTGATCGTCACTGAATTGCCTACAGACGGACAGATGGATCATGTACAAGCATACCCCCACTTCCCGTAAGTTGGAGCTCAAAAGAATTCCTGAATAGTAAATAGTTTCTCTTTGACAGAACATATTTGCATAAACTTGTGAGAGAAACAACGGTTGTTCGCCTGATCAGATTCGTCAATTGTGTTGCTCAAACACTGTACTACCAAAAGCCTAATATCTACAGGCAGACAGTCTGCTACATACGTGTTAGAACAATAACGAGTAGACAGGGAGGCTCAGCAAATCGTTCATGAATTTTTTAATACTGTTAACAAAAACATTTCATATGCACCGCTCAACTTATTCGTAGGGTGTCTTGGAAAGATTAACTACGTACGAGTTGTTAAGCGTGACGGAGGCTTTCTTTGAAAGCCGACTGAAGGTGGAGTAAATCAGACGCGCCCAACACAATGAATAATCCTTTTGCATCGTCTGTCAGGTTCTCTTGTACTTCACATGTAGTGTGTCCAGCTCGGCAGTCTGCTGCGATTCATTTTACAAACTATGCTCGTACAGATGCAAGTCAGCAATACTGAATAGGTCAATCTAGCTACGTTGGTGTTGCCGATAAGAAGTTATCATATTGTAGGTTGTACCCACGTTAAAAACACGCTGTGGCTGCGACACAACCAGAAGTTTGTACCACTGATTGTGGATGGGTTGATGATGTCAGCCTTCATTGATTTTCTTTTCAAATGCTTTAACATCAGAAGAACCGTTCGGTTTAAGTGAGGATCATTCATTATCGATCACTTGAAGCCATTTAACCTCTCTCTGTTCAGGTCAAATGCAAGGAAGATCGTTCATGAGCTATTAAACTTGGAATATGAATGACAAAACCAACCGCTTGCGTCACACAGTGTGAACAGACTTTAGAAGTAAACTAATGTGCCTAGAAATCTGCAAAGTTTGGAGAGTTTTTCAGAGGATAAACAGATATCAATTACGCAAACATTTTAAAGTTAAGTGAGCACGGCTTGAAACACTGTAAGAAACAGTCGAGAGTCAGATTGCAGACAATCGTAGAGTGGCAAACAGTCCAACTAAGAAAGCAGATAGTCAAACCTGTCAACATATGATCAGGTAATCATTGTTTAAGAAATTGTTTGCTCAGGACTCGAACTTCGGAAGACAAGCGACTGTAGATTGCACACATCTCAGGATACGGGTGGGTCTGACAGTCTTTTTCGGAAAGATGAACATAATCCACGTCATAGAAGAGGTGCTAGTTAAGTGAACCTATAAACAGGACAACCCTTAAGCTCGTTACGAGATTTTCCTAACCGAACCGACAAGATCTTTCGTTCTTAACGCTAACCGTAGCCAGTTCGATCCTCATTCAGACCAGATCCAGCAGGTAAGTCCAAACAAGTACGAAAACGGTTGTGGAGTGTTTGTTGTGAGATGGGCGACATGAAATATTGTTCTCATCCATTTGTTACGAAAGACAGGTGCCACGTCAGCGGGTTCATCACGGTCGTGGTGCTTGACAATGATTTCCATAACGTAGCTTTCTTGCGTCGTTCACTACCGGTCAGTGTTAGCTGGTCACTGTTGAGTCATTCGGACAACAACGTCTATGCCACTGAATCCAGTCAAACTCCATCTCCTCTGCCGCCTACAGATAGCGGTTAATCGGATAACGGGAACACCAACCCGAAGGAGGGACACGATCTATAGTGCCTACTAGTGTTTCTAACACTAGGGCTACCGTTAGTGCTATACTGATAGATTGTGCCAGGAAAGTGAATCCCAATGAACCGGGTAGACAAAAATGATATCCATCGACATCCATGTCTTCTACATTTTGCCAAATAATACACCATATCGTCAGTACAACCAAATATGGTCAATTTCCCGTTGAGCAGAATGTGAACATCTGAAATATGTCTCAAACAACCTTGCAATATCCAGCTGAGCGCAAGTTTTAAAACAATGTGAAGTTGATTTCTGATCCACTAATAATATAACCGAAGGTCTAGCTTTTGCCTAAACAAGTGTCTAGGCTCAGTCTACCAGCTAACTAATTCAGGTTTGAGCACATCATAACTAGTTGACAATGTTAGACAGAAACGTGTATGTACGTGAGTCATTTCGTTGTTCATGGATAACCCTCCATTCCTCGTCCGACCTTGAAAAGAACGCTGACGCCGTCAGCTGTTCCCCAGTTTACGCACTATCAATCACTCGTCTGTGCGTCTACCGGTCGTTTCAGCATAACAACAACCGTTCCAGACACCGGATAGTCACGTCTAAAGCACTCAGAGGTTTCAGTGTGAGGTGGTTGTTCTTCTAACGATCGAGTATAACCACCAAGTGTGTTGCACTAATCGATTATTATCGTTGAGAGTGTCAGAAATACCGCAAACGTGGTTTGTAATCAATTCATCTCAAACGTCATCCTGATGACCTAAATGACAACCAACAGACAGACAGATTGAACGCCTTCCAGGCATCAAGTCACTCCCCCAAATCTGACAGCTGATTCACCAGGATGATAAGGCATAATCGGTTGGTCCTCGAGGGAAACAACGTGAGCTGATTGAGTTATCTGACCTCCGGACTTGCCCAGTCATGCATTTTCTGATGATGCAACCACATCATAGACAACGGGTCTAGGGTGGCTTTCTGGTGGTGTTGCCACTTCAGTGTAGGTTGGTAGTCAAGCCGGATACATTGAGGTAAGCGGGGCAACCACTGCGAACCTGAACATCCTCTGAATCAACCTATGGATGTCAGAATTTCCTAAAGTGGTCATGGAAATCTAGTGTATCATACAATGTCATTTCTAGGTGTCAACTTGTTTGTTACGTGACATTAATTTGTGTGATTTCCTTCACACTGTTTACAGGAATAGAGAACATTTTGTCGAGTAATGAGACATTATAAAGGAACATGTTCGTCATACCTTAAATGAACTGCGGATGTTCACAATGATCTTGTAGCAGTTTACGAGATGCTTACAGACGTAAACGATGAGGCTTGAGAAGAGAAAAACACAAAAGACTAGAAACTCTCCTACATCCGAAAATGTGAGAAGTCTCAGAAGGAAAATGAAGGGCATATAATCAGGGATGGACTGGAACATCCACTTTTACAAATCTGTAGCACAATCATACTAAAGTGATAAGTTCGGTACCAATTGCCCGCATTTCTTACTATTCGTGTTACCATGCCTAAGCCGAGTCGGATTATCGTTCGGGCATTAAGCATATTCCATGCCGTTCACTGGATCACAGATGCGTCGTATAAATGGGCAATTCATGTGACACTTTGTCCTTGTCGTAGTCGACAACTGACTGTAAATCACAACTAAGCTTAATCATTCTCGGTAAATCCTGGGAATATAGAACTGTCCAGACAATGGACTTCAAAGGCAACGACGGCAGAGAGGAACACGGTACAAACTTAGATCAAAGTGGCCGAAAGATACCGGAGGTACATGGGGACCGATAAAAACCGGCACCTGAAAAAACAACTGGTATAGAGAATCGACTGGTGCTGTGGATTACTCCAACAACTTCACCGATGACTTGTTTCAACTGTACACCATGGACGGAATGAGTCTGTGGGACTGATTGAGTGGTTAGACTAAACCAAATGCCAACGAGTGAAGAGGAGTAAGCTTTCTCCAAGCCACGAGTTGGCGATACCGGATGGTGTTCCCGAATGTTTTCAGGTAATCACCATGTTGTGTGGCCTACCAACCCGTTCCACGGGAACCGAGACACGGGTATTCACAGTGGATCGCAACACCAACAGGCAATACATCTTTCAAGTAAGACGCAAAACTGTTACGAAATTAAACTGAACACGCAATTTGACTGCAAAATAGAACTTGCTAGTTGTTACGCCAAATTTTTTGCTTGTAGTTTATACTTGCAAGACTTACCTTGCGACCAAATTACCTGTCCAGTTTATTTCCTTAAGTACTTTGCGCCCCAACTTGAAAGATGCATTAACCATTCTGTTGTTTCTGTGGAAAGATCAACGTAAGTTGCACGGCACAATGATTAGCCGAAAACATTTGGGAGCAACATCTAATATGACTAACTTATGTCTTACCGAAGCCTTGTTCACATTCGATCGCTGTTCAGTTAGTGGAGTTCATTCAGTTTACCTCAAAGACTCAATCGGTCCGATTTACTGAGTCCGTGATGTGCAATTAAGGGCAGGCCGAAGGTCGTTTGTTGGCGTTTGCAGGAGTTATCGCTATTCGTCTACTCTCATCCGCCCTAGTTAACAAAATCCATCTGTCACCGCATATGCGTTGTCGACGTTCATCTTGTGTGGGTACACAGCGGTGAGGTTCGAAGAGCAAGTGCACGAGATCCATCTGCTCAAGAAATACCCACCTCCCAGTTGAACTTAGTAAGAATGCTGGATTAGGTTATGCGGATCTGTGTGTAGCGTAATCACGAATGGAGTGAGGCAGCTTGTCTTAATGAATCGAGGTCCAAATTTCGGCATCGTGATTGAGTACAACCAGGTTAGGAGCACGATACTAATAACCTGTTGAATGGCGTGCACATTTCATAAGGCACATCACTTTACAGTCCGCACATGTATGCAATTAATGTGGGCGAATGAGAGAAATTGGTAATATTGTGTAACAGCGATTTGTACATATACGACGTGGTCAAAAGGCTTCTTCCTGTTTATTCGTTATTTTCTCTCGAACTGTGTTTGTAGGAGTGACAAGGAAAACGGTACGAAACAGAAAACTTACGCTACTTTATCGATCATACGGGAAAGTAAAAATATCACACATTATAGCCCAACGTATCCTACAACTCAGCAGAACATTTTCAAACTCTTTTTGGCCTCACATGGATGTTGACTGCCAGCATTTTCTGAAGTGCGTTTGCTTCAGTGCAAGTTGGGGTGACAAACTGAAATCGCCAACGTATCGAAGATGTCATGCTCTACCTGTGTGGAATTACTGACTAAGGCTGTAGTGATGGTATTGTCAAAAAAGTAGATATACGGCCATGTGTTAGCAGTTGACCATGGTTTTCTTCAATTCTCAAAAGCTACAAACCGTGTCTGCTTCCATTTGAGGGTCAGCCATGTATGAAGAAAAATGATTATACATCACAATGCGATTGCTGAGCCCAGGGCGTAACTGTTTAGGAACGTGATATTTTACGGAACCCGGTGGAAATCCCACTTTTGTACATGTATGTTTGTCGAGTGTCCACTAGTTATGGGGACATCCATCCAAATTCCGTGTTTGTGCAGTAAAATGTGCACAAATTTGCAAATGGGGATTGGACGTTCATCCGGTTAGCATTTTATTCAGTTAAATGATTGACTAAGTTTGTTTGTGATCTTAGCAGAGTCGATCAGTTTAAAACCGACGAGACTGTCCTCGTAGAAAGCTATTTGTTTTCGTTCAGATCTATTATCTGCATGTTTGCTGCCATTCTGTTGGGACATGATTACTCCAGAGCAGGCCGAATATAACAGTTTGTTTCTAACTAATTTTAAACTATGCGGACATTCAGCTGGTAAGCCGTGGCCTTCCGGTTTGTTCGTGTTTGAGCGAGCGTAAGAACGAAGACAATTAACGTGGGCTTTCCAGCAGTTTGTCTACTTTTAAGAGGTATATGACCGAGACAGACTGTGCAGAGTTCGAATGCGTTATCAGCATTTAGGTAGCACCGTATCTAGGCATGATACAAGTGGCCGTGATACACTTTCTCATGGGAACATGGCAAGTCACTGGACCTTGCATGGTTCACTGGCGTCCTTGCGAGCAGTCTTTTCGCCCACAGTGTTTTGTAAAAATAAAGGTGTACCCGTTGGGTTAATCTCATCATGGCAGCTCGACGTAGAGTCGAAACACGATCTATCTTGTGGGATATCTGGTGAAACAAAGGCAAATCACAAGTCGCCCTGGGTACCATGATAGGTGTTCACTAGTTCACATCATGTCAGGCTGAAAGTAACCGACGTGCTTCCAGCAGATATGTCACACTGAATGGTAGAAGTTTTGACACTGCCAGTATTCCTATAACAAAACTAGTAACTTTATAATACCATATAATTTTCACCCTCAGATTTACATCCCACAGTCAGTTTCACATTTGCTTATACTGATCATCTAGAGGCGGTCAGCTATCTGGGTGCCAATTGATGCTCTTCTGCACCAAGTCATCGGACATACTAACATCGTTTGTGACGGGG
>LOND01001434.1:74111-89862 GCA_014220965.1 Paragonimus kellicotti | reverse complement strand
CTAGTTCACATCATGTCAGGCTGAAAGTAACCGACGTGCTTCCAGCAGATATGTCACACTGAATGGTAGAAGTTTTGACACTGCCAGTATTCCTATAACAAAACTAGTAACTTTATAATACCATATAATTTTCACCTCAGATTTACATCCCACAGTCAGTTTCACATTTGCTTATACTGATCATCTAGAGGCGGTCAGCTATCTGGGTGCCAATTGATGCTCTTCTGCACCAAGTCATCGGACATACTAACATCGTTTGTGACGGGTGTTACATCGTCGAGACGATGAAACACGAGGCTGAGCGGGACTGACTTTAAAGTTAGCGTACATCCCTCGTTTCGGATTGTGTCTCAAGTCGACGCTGATTTTTTATGAAGAGACCAATCTAACATGACAAACAGTATGTCCTGCCACAAACCTATCACCAGTGTGGCTGCTCGCCGACCGTAGCTTAACAACGTCAGTTCCGGTTGCTTGTGCCTTACAAATTTGGAGGGCAGTGCGATAGACAATGCTAAAAATTTAGCCACTTAAATGTTTCCGCTAGAAATGTTCATATCTTGATTACCTCGCCATACCTCGTGACACTCCTGATCACTGAATTTTTGAACTGCTCCCACTGGATACAGCCCAAAGGTTTCACTCAGCAAAGGTCCGAGATTCATCCCGGGGGCTCCGGATAACGAATGGAATCTTGGGACATTGCAGCGGACCTCCGTATAAAAGAACTGTTTCGTGACGCTGATGCTGCCACGGTAGCAGCAAAACCGGTTGTAAACATTGACCTTTTTGCGAGCATTTTGTGGTTTAGAGCTCTTCATTTTACATTTAACTGATCTGTGGTAAACACCAGTACAGATGCAGAGAAATCCATCCGAGCCTAAATCGTGTAATGTCATCCGTTTGTTTTCTCTATTCAAATTTGCAACGGGACGTGATTTTCCAAATGCCAAATGATTTTCAGCAAGGCTACCTAAAATCTTTTCCTGTTCAATCTCGCTTATGGTTTCCACGGTTTGATTTAAAACAATCCGCTCTGCTAAAATGAACTGAGCGATGGAATGCTGGAAAATACACTATTATAACAAGCTCTGCTAATCATTGTTAGTTGTTCTCACTCGGTCCGCAACGGTCGATGTTGTATTATCATTCAAGCCTGTCCGAATCAGGAGTTCGTTTATGAAATTCAGACATAAGCGGCATGCACATCCTTTCCAATTCCTTCAAATCCTCACATTTATAGTCCACCTTTGATCGAAATCGGACAGTATTTGTGTTGAGAATTCGGAAATGGCAAAACACAGTAGTTAACCATCTTGCCAGCTTTCGGGCATGTGAACAGACTAGCAGAATCTATGGCCTCCACAACCGGCACACCAAAACAGAGTTCATTCACAAGTGGGTTAGGTACTTCAATCATGCGCAGGCACACAATAAGACTGAACAAATGATTACCATGGCAACCATATCGGACACAGACCAGCATTCATTCGGCTTGTCGATAGTAGTTTTTAAGTAGGCGTGGCCACATGGCCATCCCCACCCTTGGCAGTGGTGATATCTAACACTTGGCGAGTCATCTGGAAAATCATTCACAAACTTGTAGACATCTGTCAGTCGAGATCATGTGTGCATGGTCGATCATAAGTGTGCGGTTCTCTAGACATCAATCACAAGTGTTTTCAGTGATGTTTTGTGTAGTTCCTAGGTCTGCACCGGCGGAATCAAGTCACCGTTTAAGTCGCAATTGAGGGCACCGCTGGTGGGAAGAGTTGTATGGCGTCAGTGCCCTCATCCGTAATCAAGCGTGCGTGACCCCACACGCCAGATTGGGCGTCCGAATTCAAAATAACGCATTCTATGCTGCAAAACATTGTTTTGACAGCGATAGTAGTATGCAATTTTATTGGATCCTTCAGTCGTTTATTCATACCGGCCATGAGTCAGTTGCCGCCCACCGCAACACTGATGTGGAGTAAACTAAAAGACGAAATTACAGAGAAAAACAAAATGAAAACAAGCCTAAGCAGAAGAACTAGAGATGGTAAGCATGTAGACACATCGCAAGTCTAGGATACTCAGGTGCATCACAAGGCGGCAGTATAGGGAAGAAAGTAATCTGCAGGGAAACTCGTAAGCAATTCGCGACGGTTCACTTGTGACCTAAAGGTTTCTTCGAAACGGTTTACCAATAGACGTCAGTACTTACACATTAGATGCTCTGAAATCCTGAATAATCATTCGGTCATGAACATATTCGGATTGATTGATATAAAAGATCAATGGTATATTTCGAATAGTTAAACTCTGTATATGTTGACAGCAACCGGTATTCAGAATGAGGACGGTCGAGTCAACCTAGCGATTCAAGTGATTTTGTAAGTTGCTCATTCAACATGAAGGTCAGTGGCCATAGCGGCTTCTGTTGATGTTCCCAAGGATGAAGAAGCGCTTTATTTCTTGATACTCGGAAGGCAAGATCATCGTCAAAAGCAAGAACACATCAGCGGTTCTCGCTGATGCATAAGCCCCACAAAAACACGAAAAAAGCAAGTACATGCCAAGAAGAAACGACTGGATAGGAGGACCTAGCTATCAAAAGTAACTCGCAACATTCAACATCAAGGCCGCCTACATTTTGCGAACAAACAAACGGGGTACAAGTGAAAGTAAGGTCTCATCAGGAAGACAGTTTTCCTACGGGTTCACTGCTCACACATCATTAAATGCACTTACACCACAGACCTACAGGATAATGTTGAGCACAATAACTTAGGAAAATGCCAAAAATTTGGGTACTTATTTCCCAAGGGGCTGGTTTTAAATCAAAATGATTGCTTCAATGTTTAGCGTTCAGACTAGCATTCTTCAGTATCTTCATAGAATTAATATGAAACGTAAAAGGGTAGGCGGAATGGTCTATCGATTAGCAGAGAAGCCATCTCGTGCTCCTACAAAATATGGTCGTTGATTAACACACCGTCTGTTAAATAATCCACGCTGCTTCGATATTTGATATAAAAACAGCCTTTTCGTTACAACATGCTCTGTTCAGTAATGGGGTTTGCCCTGGCTAACCGCTGCTTGCTTCACCATTGATTTGTCTCGATTCACCAAAACTTTCACGTACCACACTATTTGTTTCAAAATAGCATGACATGGTGATGATACTTTTTTGGTTCAAAAGACGTTCTGACCGATAGATAACAATTTCACTTTTCTGATGGACATCTGCAGCCGCTTCTTGAAAAGATGATTCAATTAATTCATCTGGATGTCAGAACGAAGCGATGGTCTGTGCCACTTGAAATGTAGAAGTTGTTTTGAAGATTCTATGGATCAGTATACCACAAAATGAATGAAGAGCTTGACTTCTTAAGAGAAACGCATATGCTGCCTGTGGGCTATTCATAACTGGAAATAAACCGTAAATTATACTCGGTATCACGACTCTCGATCACTCGAACGCACTGTAAGCCATTTTTCGAATCTGACACGTTAAAAAAGCATGTTTGGTAAGTAAGTAATGAGATGGAATGGACCGTTAACTTGTGTTCTGGATTTCTGTTCAAAAATAGGCGGGATAGCTTACGGCGATCAGCTTGTACAAACAAGGTATGAAACGTACATGTCTTTCGCTCCAAACTCGCAGCCCTTTTACGTAGGCATACCAGTTTCCCTGTATTTACGACCTAGATGCCTTTTGCTGAGTAAGGATGATTCATCAAGTTATCGATTCTTACGCTTGTCCACAGGTCCCTAACATCTTTGTCGTGCTGAACACCGACTGGACAGTAAAGTTAGCAAGACAATTAGTGGAACGTTGACTGGAAAAACCAGTGGATCATTCTGGTGCATTGTATGGACGCTTAGTCTCACGTTGTCAGAAAACGCCGCTATACGTAGCAACTGCAATCTCGTAGTCCTGAAAGACATTCAGTTAGTATTCTCAAAACAGAGCTTTGGGGTTAAGGTTGGGCTAAAGTAGACAGTCAGTACCATGAGAGAACTTGAACACTCGGACAAACCTGCTGCCGTGAGCATGGTCATAATCATTTTAAACATCCTGGCCGGACAATATTGAGTAATAGGGTTGTGTGGCTCAAGACACTGACGGTTTTCATGAAGGATTAATTCACACTTTTCAGTTGATCTGATAGCAACCCGTGAGCGAACTGAATCAAAACCAGTTTAATTTTGGAATGCTTATGACAAAATCGAACTGCGTAGTTTGGAACTGCTGTAAGAGCACTCGTCCATCTAACGTCCGGAGATGAAATCATGACTCCTCAATTCGTCCCTCACGTTCCAATCGATCGCCAAGTATCACCGACTATGCCGGCGAGTATGCTGATATCTATGGACCTGGTTTGGGTCTGGCGAATTAATGAACTTCAAATTTATGGTTGAGTGAGCAATGGAAACTGGATGAATGACCCATGTTTATCAAGAGCCATTCAAATATAATCAATAGCACACTAATTTCTCTGTTCACACTGACTCAGTGGATGCTCAACATTTGCATACAGTCAGAAGTGGGCCGAGGATAGTGCACCTTATATGCACTTCGGAGCTACGATCTGCACAAAGAATCCCGTCCATTGTGTGACCTAACCGTGAATCTTCCGGTTGCGTTGACAAAATAACCTACCGTTAGCAATGTCTGTCAAACGAGTAAACTCCCTCGAATGCTGGAAACTACAATGTCGATGCGGTCAACTGAATTGTCATGCATGCAACCGCATTTGATTGCTGGCCATTCAACGAACATCAATCATACAGAACTCAGTAAGTCTTCCTCAAAAGATATCGTTTGCACAGTGAAATTAATAGTATCCCAACAAACTTTCACGATCCTTTCTCAATAACAATTCAGGAACACACAGTAACGAACATGTTTCCGATACCTACCCGTTAGATAAATACATATCTGTAAATTAATCAATACATATGGGTTCTCAAGCTAGTTGCATTGTTAAATCCATTTCTTGGGTTTCGCTAAACTGCAGGGTACCACATGATGTTTGATATAGGTTTGCGGATTACCGTTTAATAGGCTCTGCGGTAAATTTGAATGAGCCGTTTCGGTTCAGTCTTACGCAATGTCATTTTATCACAGATATAAACATCCTGAACCTATATTTGGAGGCTTTCTGCCCGAATAGTCATAGACTATCTTCTACTGACGCGTCGACAGTTGTAGGTCCTCCATATATCGATCCCACAGGCTCTGTGCTTGGTCTTGGTACGACCTACGACCACTGCCTGGTTCTTCCAAGGAACCGTTTGCATTTTTGGATTTCTGTGCCCGAAAGGGGAGAAGAACGAAGCAATCCTTCTACAGGATACGAATTATGTGAGAACACGGACACCAAACCCGCCCAGGTCAGAAAACGTTTTCATGCTGCTTTATAGCTTTCCAACACGATTAAGGAACGTCATACCCAGTGACTTTGTCCCTAGCTTACCAGGTGAACGCACCAAGTTGAGACTGGTCAGTAGTCATTAGTAATACTGCCACATGTATTATCTAGCAGACCTTCCTGCAATTTACTTCCACGTCAGCTGGTAAACGAAGTCCGAGACCCTACATGGCACGTTCAGTTGTTCTGGGTGAACAATGTGCTGCCGGTTTCCAATAGCATGAAATAATCGACGTTTAGTCCTAGTTCGAAGACAACACTAGCCAAGACGGTTGCTCCGACGTTCCATGGTGTACTGTTTTAATTCGAAGGTATGTGCGAAATAGTTTCCAACTGTGACTCGTAAACTGAGTCAACAGGATTCTGGGAAAAATAGCGTAAGGCAACCGAATGATCATGTTGGCTCGCCTCAGCTGTTGCAAACACTGAACGTATGAAAGTTCAACAGCAGGTTGTTGGCTGTAATGAACAACCCTCGACCCGTTCATACTACTCTATTGAGTGCCGACGCGGTTGATTGCGTGAAATTCCATTTAAACACAAATAATCCTTATTTCATATAGATCACTGGCTCTCAACCGGAAACAGGAGGCCGCTTGCAGACAAATGTTAGTATCATGAATCGAATCAGTTTATTCCATTTGACCCCGTTCACATGGCGTACTGAGCGACGTTCAGGTGATGACTACTCAATTAGCTAGAAACAAGGTCACTGCATTGTCATGAACCTCATAATGATGGAACTTCAGAATAGTACCGATATGAGCACACCAGTGGTTGACACGAGTGCTTAACTATCATGTGCTGGTGCCAAGAACAAACCAAAGTTTAAGGATGGAGAGAAGTGACACATTTCCTCTACAGCTTACACCTTGTACACATACGATATAGCACCCGCAAGACGGCTTCTTGGATGCTTTCACTGTCCTACTTCAGCAACTACCACCAAGAAAAAATTGACCAAACAACAACGATATCTGAACCAATCACTGCCACACTATCTACTCTTACTAACTCGAGACCAAGAGGACCACAAACTCCCCAATCAGAAAGAGATACCTGACTCCCCGTTGCTTACCTATTAACCCATTCTGAAGAAACTGAACTTTGATTCGATGTGACGTTCTGTGCATTCCGATGGGTCTGCCAGGAAAATGCCATCCAATATCAACGACACTCAAGATACGGGTGAAGATAAATAAAAAGCGTACACGTCATGCGTATGGTTTACTTTTTCGACTTAGTGATTCCCGAGTATTGGCCGCAAACAGCACGCTGGGAATGGCATGGTTTTAAGACGTGACAACAACTGGGCGGCTGGTACAAGGTAACCGCATACAGCCTCGTCATGCAGATCAGGGAACGGCCCATCCTTACACGCAAGAAGCAAAATAGACAACGGCGCTACCGTGGCATAGTAGATTCAAGAATAATAACCGAGGCACCCATGAAGAACCACGTAGCACAGAAAAGATCCTTATCAGAAAACTTGTCTGACAGAGAGGTCGTCTGTATCGAGTCCAGTAAACCGGCAAATCAATCACGGTCTGAAAATACTAATCAGCGGTATCTTATATCGATTTACGAAGAACGGATTGGTAAGCAATATTTTTAGGAGCTGGTTATTTTACCTATCTCTCACACAACCTCCAAGACAGCCATTAGCATGCACACAAACCTTCTCCGTTAACAAGATCCAAAGTTATAGCTTGGTGGGTGAGATTTTCTAGTCAGTGGTACTGGTGAGTCTCAAAAATCCACTCCTACGATTGACATGCATCATGTTGTTCACTTTCTTCTTTCCAGACAACTATTTTGACTTGATATTGCTTCCAAAGATACGTTCTCGTAAATTCAACGTACGGAATTGGATAGCACTCCCATGCTTCTCAATACGACATCACGTTGAACAAATCAGTCACATGAATTACGATGACGCGGAGTCAATTAAAGATAGAGGCACTTCGGTTTAGATCACTTCGTTCAGTGTTCACTCCTCATCGTCCATGTCCTCTCCTCTCCTTAACACCCTCGGCGATATCTGTGATCTTTATAGTAATTTGCGAAACCTGATCATTTCTAGCTGAGAGTTGTTCTTTAGGAACGTGAGCTTCCGGAGTAGGGTTACCGAATGAAGGCGACATGTCGGGACGGGTGAGAAACAGTGACTGGATCGATTGGTCGAGCACACGAACGATCTTTACTGACACGCACATAAATACAGCAATTTGCTTTATTTTACCTGGGCAAACGCATGCCCAAAGAAGGTCTGCAACAAGGCCGAGCGGGACAACCTGGCAATCACAAAATGTATTTAATGGATTCGTCAGGGGGTAAGCGCCCCAGACTGCCATCTATTTTTCTCCGACAACGTACACGCGGATCAGCTTGACACTTCATGATACCAATGCAACATCAGTAAGTCGTCCTTGCCGTGAAGTTAGATGTGATAAGCTTACAGATCAAATCTGCAATGCAGAAAAAAACACCTCATCGAACCATGATGCAACGAAGCACTATGGATATCGATGTGTTTTGTTCAAGTTAAAATGTTCTGACAAGTAATTACAATTGGACAATCTATTCGAATGTCACAAAAGTAACCGGTCAAGGATAGATAATAAAACGCTTCCTCCATCCCAAATAATTATACTCGAGACTGTGGACACCTAACTTGTTCAGCTCATTGCCCCGAAGGACGGTCTACCTAACCATGAGAAAACGAGTCAACACCCGATGGGACGTGCACGGTTCGTTACCAACTAAGATATGGGCAGGTCATCAGTGCAGCCATTGCCAAATGTTTATTCAGTGAAACCAGAACTAACAACAGACCGTGACCTTATCAACTGGAACTAACGTTTGAACGAGAAACCCCTGAGATGCATAGTGGTGTAACAAACAGATCAGGAATCACCAAAAAAAAACTCGTAACGAGGGCAGTCTGTAAGTTGAAACAAACAGCAACCGAGGGCAAATCAAAAACCATTCAGTATAAAGTTGTGCGTCTTCATTCATAAGCACGCAACGTTAGGACAGTCAAGCGCACAAAACGGCTGATCGACATAAGCTTCGATTTGTAACCGAGCACCCACGAGATTGATCGCTCGTCATTTAGTCGAAAATGGACCCAGTATCGATCCGCCTAATCGCTTCACGGTTTTGTCACGTGATCAGAGGTCAAATCCGTTAGAGCTTCATCCACTACACGTTAAAAACACAATCTTTGTGTTCACCATGGCCATCTAGGTTTTGATCAATTTAAATTCCATAATTTATCATGTGAATCTTTTCACACTCTCGCCTCCTTGGTAGTTCGTTTTGTTGGTCATTTACTGCCAAACGTTTGTGGCTGAACGGAGTGCACAAAACGGTATCAACCTACATCCGGAGGCTTAACACCACTGACGAAATGATTCAATCGTATCCTCAAGGCCTATATCTACCAGCAAACGACAATGACCAATACCACCCTATAGCAGAAAACGAATTTCCAATGTACATGTTAGCAGGCTGCACGCCACATCAGTATTTCTTGTTGTCAGATTGCCTAGGCCTAAACACCAAGAACGACCAAGCCAGCTGGGATCCGTAACCGCAACCCCGCATCGTTAGATTGGTCGGTTTGTGACCATCAAACTATATCAGTTGGTAACTTTGAATAAGCATTTTGCGGAATACATCCGGACTCAGTGGAAAGCGTTATGATAACAGGTTCGTCGTTAAGATGCATATCCGCAAATGAAATTTAAAGGAAAAGAAGATATAAACAATGCAAACAACTCGATTGTGGACGGTTGTGGCCTTCCAGGAGCTGACACCGGGTACGGGGATGAAACAGGCAAAACCGAGATAAAAAAAACAATATCTATTCTTATGGCCATGCACGTTTCATCACAATCGGTTTGATGAACGGATAAAGTTCACTGATCCGAGAACAGATCAGAAAGTTGATTGGAGCAAAGTTAGCCTAAGCAGTTCGTCAGAGACAATAACAATTACCCAGTGAATATTAGCGCATATCAACGAACGAAAATGGCTGCTGGTTAGACTTAAAAGTCCCCCAAGATACCCGAAAAAATAGAGAAGTGCTATACAGGAATTTTGGGGGTAAGGGATGGACTGAAACAACAATTTGATGGGTAAACAAACTGTACATGATGATCGAGACAACCCACAAGAACACCGGTAGAAAAACACAGTATAAAAGGACATACTACTAAAAAAGAACACGGACCAAATGAAAAAGTATACAACACACATTGGTTCGCCCTAACAATGGACAGAGATAGCCTCATCGGACAGCTTCTAAAGCAAAACATGTGAGCAAACGAAGGTACACTAGGAAGGATAGAAATATGCAAACATTAAGCTAAAACTGGTAATAAAAGTCTAAAAACGAACACGAGTGATTGAGAAGAAAACTATCGAACGTACGCATCAAAAAGCTATGTTAGAGAGTTGAGTCACAGGAGCTTGTAAAAATGGCATCAGGACAGAGAACTTAAAGTAACAGCCACATGGCCAGTATACCACAGTGAGATGGAAGTGGATAGCGTTCAACAACGAATGATCAACCACATGTGATTGTCTGTTATGGGATGGATGGCCGAAATCCGGCAACGGGAGAACTAATAACACACATACCAAAGCGCACAAACACGAGCAACGTATCTCATGCAAACAAAAACATACACGCACATGCCTATATCACATAAGCTACGCATACTGGTTTATTTAGATGGCTGAAACTTCAGCCCGAAAGTCTACACAGGAATTACGAGAACGTGTTCCATGTCTGATGCCATACACAAAGAAGAGAGAAAAAGACAAGAAAGAATATCAAAATGAGAACTAACACTCAAACATACCAAAAGACTTATGAAGGTTGTACGGGGGAGGTGGAAAGACTATGACTAAGCCTTGCAATGCTTGCATCAATCAGGGGAGCATAGGCAAACGGTCTGCAATTACGACTTGGAGCAACCGGAGTTTCTGTCAGATTACGTGAGCTAGGTCGCGGAGCCATACTGTTCAGCGGCGTGCAAGTTAATGTGTTCGCTCGTTTCCGACCAAGAGCGGCTGGCGTTGTCTGCAAACCACTCAGTTCATCGGATAACGCAAAAGGATTGTGGATGATAGCGCGAAGTGGAACCCGTTTTGATTCTACAGCATTTTCACGGCACTCCACATGCATCATCACGCTGCACATGTCTGCTACCGTCTTTGACCGTTTAAGCGGCTCCCGAACACGAGATGGTTCCGCTGCAGGTGGCACAGCAATATGTGTGGCTGGCACTTGAAACTGAAACTTCTCCAAAAGTTGACCGATTCCCAAGGAAGGATCGGCAGTACCGAGAGTAGCTGCAATCACTCGCCGACCTACGCGCACGACTGCCTCAGCGAGACTAAGAGGACTGTCATTCAGGCTAGAATCAGTAGAGCTGGACGATCGTCGACTGACGGGAGATTCAACAGGTGGCAGAACAGGACAATCACGAAAAAGAGGGGAGTTCCCACTTCCAGTAGAGTGAAAGCTGACATCATTACCTGGAAAAAAGTTAGTGATAAGCAATCAACTGTGAACCCACGTGATCTGTTGAAAAGAACGGATTACGAAAAATGTTAAGGCTCAGGAGAGTGAATGTATACATTAAATCCGTGACTATCGTCCGTGATCGACTAAACACGTGTAGTTGGACTTTGTCAAGTTTCCCAGACGTTTCAAACAACGGAAGTACGAACACATTACCTTACAAATCTGTTGGGGACGACAATCACTTACCGGAAACATCGCATGGCATATTTTCCTTGTCTTCGTAGGTAGCTGTGGCAGGAATGGCCTCTCCTCCAAGCAGCACGGGAGCCTGTTGAGATCGTATGTTCAGCAAAGGAGCAGTTACAGGTGGTACAATCTCGGAATCCCGAAAGTCGGATGGCTGTCCGAAGCTGTTCATTGAATCTACAACAGGCGAGTCCAGAAGTTTGTGTTGTGGTCGGATGCAGGCCATGCAAGCTGAGCTGACCCGTTTAGTCAGACGTTTGTACAAACGGAAATGCGTTTGGTAGTCCCGATGCGACATTTTCACGTAGTTCCCAGGAGAACACAAGTGCTGAGTAGGCAAATGAAGGACAGTAAGGCCCTACTTAAGATCAAACTAAAACAAGCAAACTGTGAATGAGATAAACACAACCATCAATGAATACGCATGGTCATTTCGTTTAGCTTGCTAAGGAAAGTTAAATTTATAAGTCGTGTCATGGTTCACGCTTCTATTGTGCGGTAGACGGTTGTCAGTCTAGCTAGTGGGACCCGGATTGCACGGAGATTGCTAAAACCAAATGTACAAAAACAAAACAGAGAGAACCAGATTGCCGAACAAACAATGATCTGTTCGCAGACAGTATATAACCATTGGTTGTCCAACCATCAAACTCCTCTCTCAAGGAGGAGCAAGAACACTTTTTGACACAAGTAGAAACAGAAATGCTGTTCAAACATCTCAGCTTCAACTTACACAGCACAAGTCGTCCGGATATTGTTGGACAACCCGAGTCAAAACATCAATGCATGGGGTATTGTAATGAATTTAGCATCGAATGAAGGAGGATGGGAGACAAAGGAAAAAGGTCGACACATGAACTCACGGAATAGTTCTGAAAGAACGCCGAATAACCCCCTTTCATGATATAGATTTCCGGAAAGTACAGGAACGGATAACGATGATAATTTGACATCCGGTCAACGTTTCGCAAAAATGTAGCCCTGTATAGGATACAAATGTACAACAAATGCAAAGTAACACATGGTTTGCCCAGTAAAATGATCGAATCAAAGACTTTCCAAATGTGGCCGGACATGACACCGCACATCAACAGATATTAAGTCATATTCACACGCTGAGCTATTCTCAGTTCATATGAGAGAAAAAAACAGTGCACTACATCAAGTGACGTGTCAAGACAGATATAGGCGAGATATTGTTACCAACCTGTGAGATAACCGGCGTTCGAATCCATGTAATAATATTTTAAAAGCGATGTCAATACCAATTTACTTTGGGTTAGGAAACTAAGAGAAACCTATATAGGCTAATACATTTGAAACTATGGTTTGGTTCAGTCGTTTGTTACATGCGAGCTCAATGAAGAAACTTACAAGTCGGGGGCGCGCTGGGAAGAGAATTCGCAATGAAAAATGACAACGAATGCCGGCTCCTGAGGACCCGATGATCCACTAGAACTGGTACCACTACTGAGAGCACTCAGATTCGAATCCAAAGGACCGCTTGCATCATTCGTATTGTTCCCCTCGCCAACTTGGGCTGCTGCCAGTTCCAGTTGCGACGCCTCCGAAGTAAAGTGACCGAAATCAGCATCGTCCTCGGAATCATCGTCATCCGAAACAGGCTCGCACGGAGCAGATAGGGGTTCCTTTGGTGCGACTGCCAACCGTCTACTTAGGCCCTCTCCTAAGAGTTTAGGCGGTCCTGGTTTTCCAGGTGGACGCTGGGCAGGAACACGGTTGAAAATCTCTTGCACCAGGTCGCTGTGAGTAAAGATATTCACTGCGCCACGAATATGACCGCCTTCATACTCGTAAGGAAAACGACAGTCGACAATCACGTAACTGATGTTGCGCTTTTCGTGTGAATCATTGACCAAATCGGCTACAGTATCAATGGAGACGCAGTGCAGCCCGGAATCTGTTCGCTGTACGACGGGCAAAGCTCGGTGACGTTTAACATCACAGCGGAAGTTCGGATTGTCCAGCACACTAATGCAGTGACTTAGCTGGACAAAAAAAAGCAAGAGTAGCACGTTAGGATATAGAAGAAACTGACAGAACGATAAAGTTTGGGAATACATAGAAGGCTCCATGGGATCCAGCGCATCATGACCTCCTTAAAACATCCGTGTTAACATGATGAGCTATCACAATTTTTGATTCCCCCATGACCAAAATAAACATCATTTGTATCTATGGTATAAATATGCGGAACGGATAGGGCAACCTACTGCAAAGCTCTTACCAGATTACACATGTTCGTCTTCAAATATCGGTTTTCGAGTTATAGACAAACAGATTTCGTGTGGAGTGTATTTGTATACAAGTGGTTCCTGTCAAAGGGATACGCGCGCACACACAGCAGTGAAAAAGATAGGTCATAGTATGAACAATCAGTTTGCCAACTACCGTTTGCGTGAAATTTGCACGTGTGAACAGCAACAACAGTTTGGTCATGCACCTTAGAATAGCCCCAACGAGAAATCAGGGAAGATTAATTTCCGAATAGAGAAATGACTGATAAACGGTAAAAATTACCAAGGCAAAAAGAATCTTCTTTTTTGGATATTAGCGAATTCAACAAAATTGTGGAGAAACAAGATGAAACGTATCGAACAGTATGCTTTCAAAAATGTCAGAGAGAACGGGAACAATAAATAAGCGACGTTTGACCGTCTACCGTTTTAGTCAGCGTTGGTTATGTAAACAACCGCCATCTGATCAAGTCACACAAACGGTTCAATGGACCAAGTGAGATATACCGTGGCAACGTTATTTTAAAGTGTAACCCCGAAGCGTATTATTTTCGACCAAATTTGGTTAAGACTAAGGGTGCGAAATGGTGAGACAAACTTTATTTAAACAATGTCAAAAATGCCCACCGTTAGTGCGTGCATCAATTCCGGCCAAAATCCGTGGAATGGATTATGTACCGCAACTGTGCAGTAGTTTCTACAAACGGTATGTTTATCCTGCTTGTGCAGATCAGATCTGTTGTTTGGGACTGTATTTAAAGTATTTGGAGATAAGTTCTTTATCTTGCAAATCGTATATCCGCTATGATTCGGGCCACGGAAACGGTCTCATTCTTGTCACGTGTACCCACCAGAATTGTTTCTATATTTGTCAATAAAACGGTCTCGCCTATCATTACTTACTCTATTCCAACTTTTTAGCATGGACGGTTTTAACGTGCACGCCATCAATTTGGCGGTCAAGCGACACTGACCAATTACCTGTGAAGCCCCACGTATTGATGCACGTTAGTGTCTGAAAACCGTCTCCCGATTTCCCCTTCTAACATTATTGATGAGTAGTGGAAGATTTTGGTTCTCATATAGATTGAACATCATTCACAATTGATCGCAGTTGTCGCATTCCCATAGACTGCTCAACATGTTGATGATTTCTGTGATTTCAACTTAAAGAGAAGTCCTAGTCGAGAGATCATCGATTGGAATTAACAGGACAGCTACTGTCCCCTCTCGAGGCGATCGGGCCACCTGATCGTTACTCACAAGCGAAAGTGGTTGTGTTCACATATGATAATTCGGTCGTGCCTAATGTGAGGTCAATGGCGCAGTGGTCAACACGGTTGCCTCATGAAAGCGTGGCCGGAGTTCTAGTCCCGGCAGTGGCAAGGATGTGCACTACTGACGAGCTCTAATGAGAGCGAAACTCGAGTCTAGTGCTTCTTTCCGAAAGGGACCGACTGGAGGTTCCTTCTAACAATCGTGATTTGCACTCTGCACATCCAGTGACCTTACCGGCAAGATTCTGTGTACGCTGGGATGACCGTTGCTATGATCCCGAGATCTGAGCAACTTCTTAGATCAGATTCAAATCGGTCACTACTTCCATACTGTTCGTCCACATGGGAACGTCAACAGGGCACTGAGGCAAATGGCGTTGCTTCGTGTTTGTGTATTTGCAGTTGTTGGTTTCAATCCGGCCCCATCTGAGAAAGTGTTCAATGGGATCTGTCAACGTTAATGATTTCTGTCGAAACTATCGCTTGTCCACTGCAGCCAGGTCTTACTGAAGCCGCAAAACATGTTCGTGACTTGTCAGAGCTGGATTCTACTTACTGTGGCCTTCAGATTCCTCTGGTGATGAAAAATGACAATCAGTGAAGCGAGAGTTAACTGACCACTTACGGGATGACCATGAATGATGGTGGATGATAGAAGCGAGAGATATGGAGACGACCAACGCGATCTTTTGCTCGGAGTTCAAATGGTCACTTAATTAACCCATGTTTATAAAACAACAATCCGAAAATGTATAGCTACTCTACTCACAAGAACGTTGTTCAAACCGTTAGGCTGCCTCCTTCGGCGATCATTGAAACTGATGTACGTACCTTTTTGGGTCATTCTATTTTCTTTTCAGTTCAGTCGGCATACGTTTTGCATGGCGCCATCTTACTTGGCGAATACTTTATGTAGTTATTCTCTTAATGTTCTCAACTCCTGGACTCCCGTAGATGTGTGTCGAACCCACGGCGAATCTACCTTTGATTCGAGCACCGATCATGTCG
>LOND01001433.1:55139-85973 GCA_014220965.1 Paragonimus kellicotti | reverse complement strand
TCTGTGAACTGGTTTCACTGGTTTCTTGCGGAGCTGGAAGTATAAAACTTGTGTAGTATCCCTGCCTCGAGATATTCCGGTAAGAGTCGGTAATACGTACGAGCATGTCAGCCAATGCACAAGGTGGAGAGAAGGTCACAGGCCATCCCGACTAGACATGGTGTTAACTACTGAACCCCATATGGTGGATATAGTCGAAGTTGGTGCGCCATTAGGTGCAAGCGACCATGCCACAATCAGTTTCCGCCTAATATGCGACGTCACGATCACCCGCCCCTTACTGTCGGCTCGACGCAATTTCAGACGAGCCAACTTTCGAAAAGATGCGAGAACATTTATCCCAAGCTAACTGGCCACCACCTGAAGAATGTAGCACGGTAGACGAACATCTAGAGCGTATTATGTTACACCTGAACACCGCGATAACTAGTTCAGTTCCACTTTACACTCCATTTCTCCTTAAAGGAGATGGCGCCTCACACCTGGCATACAAATGCTGTCGTAATCAGTGCACAGCAGCCGTACGCGCCGACCGTAGGGCTCACCAAGTATCACTTGCGAGATCCATCGCTGATTGCCCTAAAAGATTCTTCGGGCACATGGCCTCCCTGACCAGGTCGAAAGCTGCCATATCCTCTCTCATGGGACCTTCAGGACTCTCTACCTCTAACTATGAGGCAGCAGAGATATGTGCTCAGTATGCATCTGTCTTCAGCAACTCCGCCGAGACGGAACCATGCGCCACGGTTTTCTATCCGGATCGCTCCTCGGATTCATCCCTAACTTACCCCGGCTAACGTACGCGTTAAGTTACTCCTGCTGCGCGTTGATAAGTCCACTGGGGTTTGACGAGATACCCCCACAAATGCTGAAAGAGTATATATATATATAATGCTTCCAACCCGCAAGACACCAATGAATGCACATCTGGTTATGTAGATGTCAAAAGTAAGCAAGGTGAATGGCCAGTAACTCACGACCAAAGGTACTGTAAGAGAAAAGTGACAAAGGCTGGATTTCACCATCCACATCCTGTTGCAAAACAACCTCTACGGCCGATTGAGATGCGCCAGTCTTTAAAATTGGCGGCGCGCGCCCATCTGCCCTTAAATACCTCAATGTAATCGCTTGATACAAGGCCTCTTTGGTTGCAAGAGATGCAGTGTCATCCTCAGGGGACAAAATGAAGTGCTTCGGATTCGTTTTTAAATAGTCCGTGAGGGGTTTTAATAGCTCTGAACACCGTGGGATAAAGCGACAATAATAATTGACAATGCTTAAAAAGCGTCGGAGACTTTTTAGGGATCGTGGCTGTAAATAGTCTCCAACTGCACTACTTTTCTCGGGCGAAGGTGGGATACCTTTACGGTCGATTTGATGTTCAAGAAAATCTATGGAAGTGTCTCCGAAGATGCACTTCATAGGGTTTAGCGTCACACCGTATTGGGTAAAACGTTCGAACAGCTTTCTGAAGATGTGACTCGTGCTGTCGAGCGTCTTCACTCGCGACTAAGACGTCGTCATATAAACGTACACAAAATCAAGATCACGAAGCACTTGCTCCGTGACCTTTAGAAAAGTCTGCGCGGCGTTCCGTAAGCCAAATGGCATAGGACGAATTCATAGAGTCCAAAAGAAATGATAATTAATCTTTGAGACGTCCTTCGGGGCCACCGGGATTTGATGGTAGGCTCGAACCAAATCTATCTTGGAGAAGATAATCTTCCCGTTCAACCCATTGGGAAGTCGTGAATGAGGAACTTTCGACTTGGAACGGTGACTTTGTTTAGGGCGCGGTAATCACCACACGGGCGCCAGTCACCTGTCAATTTTTTGGGAACCATGTGAAGGGATGAGGCCCATGGGCTATTTGAAGGCTGGATAACGCCAAGTCGTAAGAGGTGTTCAAACTCTGCTTTGGCTACTTTGAGTTTCGCGGTGGCGAAAGTATTGGGCGTGCTAAAGTAGGTGAGCCTTTGGTGACGATGTGTGAAAAACGTCGTGTTTAGGTAGCGATTTTAGATTAGACAGATTGGTAAGGTGTGGGAATTGTCGAAGAATGGCTGCAAAGCCGTTATCTGGTAAGACCGACCGCAGTCCAATCGAATTGATTGATGTGGCCTTGCCTTGTACGCACAAGGTGGTCGTGCTGTCGATCAATTTCCTACTACCGACGTCTACTATAAGTCCAAAGGATGATAAGAAATCAACCCCAATGATCGGGTGTTGTACACCTGCCACCGTAAATCTCCAGGGAAACTGACGTCTAAGGCCGAGATCCAGAGTGAGTAGCTTCTCACCGTATGTTGGAATCGTTGAACAATTAGCAGCCTGTAGTGTGTACGATACCGGTTGAAGGTTGCATTTGTCACCTTTCGGTGGGATAACGCTAACCTCTGCGCCTGTATCAGTGAGAAATTCAGGGCAGTTGAACGGTAGAACACAAAATAGGCGACAGTTTGAGGAGCCATGAACAGCCGTCGCCATTACTGCCTGGCCTCGGCGTTTCCCGGATGGAAATTATCCGGAGCAAAATTGCATGGTCTGGTACAACGGACCGCTTTAGAGCCAAATCGACGATGATAACGCACGTTTCGATCAACCCGTCGTTTGCGTGAACGCTTCGGGATTGGCGGACGATAGAGAGGGCATCTTGTGTTGCCACTTGCTTAGCGGTTGCAGGAAGCTGCACAATCATGTCGGAAAATTGTTTCAATGCATCCATTTTCGGTTGCCAGCTACGGTTTGACGACACTCTGGTGAATGTACATGGGATACCGTGCGGCTTTGGTAACTCTCGTATACCTGGTCAGCCAGCCCTGCGAGTTTATGAAGTGGTGTGTCCTTATCGAGTATAGACAATATTTTCGAATATCGTCCGGCAGGTTTTTGTGCCACAGCTCACGCAGAATTGGTTCGTTGACCGTATGTTTGCTTTGTAGCTATGACACGTGGCAGTGGAGTTGTGAAGAAATCTTGTCGCCCGACTATATTCCTGCAAGAAGTTTCCACACGTTTTGCTCCGGTTGCTGCAGTTCGTCCAGTGATCGCGGCCTTTGAAGTGTCATACGGGCTAACGCTGGTCGAGTGTAGATCAGGTCGCGACTTCGGTAGCGACCTGCTCGAGGAGGTTGGCAACTATGAAGTTATACATGGACCTCTGTGGGCGGATGCGTCAAGAGTCGATGGCCTCGAATTGAGCAAACCAAAGCTTAGGATCAAGGCTACCGAACTAAGAAAGTTTAACATAAACTACATTTTCCAAGGCAATAGAATCCGGTTCAGAATCTGCCATGTTGAGGGAAAAAATCACCCACGTTAAAAAGAAACTGATCAAATGACGAGAAAAATCTCCTCGGGGAATATGCGGAAGGGAAAAAACTTAGAACGAACGATAAGAAAGAAATCGACAAGGGCTCACCAATTGTGTTGTGGAAGCAAGAAATGAATTAATACTGTTACAGGACAATCTACAGTAGCTGTTCACAATAGATTATACCACACTAAGTTCGCCGTATGTTGGAAGAATCTCTCTTGAATAACAGAGAAATTCCAGCGAATTCAGTTCCTCCAGTGTGCTAAAAGGGATTGTTGCCACAGTTAGCTCCCGGTAACAACGACCACGTGCAAGCAGAAGCCAAGGCGCGCGAGGACAAAGTGTGTATTGATTCAAACAATAGACAAGTAGTTTATATGTACAATGAACGTAACGGTATGAAGAGAAGTGTGTAACAAGAGGATCAAAAGATACTAAACTCTACAACCTTCATGGTACATATTGAAATAAGTGCGAACACTATTTTGCGAGGCAAAGAAAATTTTGTCGTATTTTACACATAAGTTTTAGCTAGATTTTACCATTTTACTCAAAGTTGATATAGCTTTCATTTCATTGGATTTTCGGAAGTTTGCGTGTGTAAGAAAACCGACTCTCCACTTCATCTGGTGCATATTTGCGCTGTCTGAGGAACATGCTGAAGGAAAAGCTGGCTGAACAAGATGGAGAGCAAGCTGCATGGGCTTTAGCCTTACCCGTTTAGAACTGGCCGCCGCCTAACGACCCATGCAAATTTTCGGGCTCAGAAAAGAATGAATCACATCCCCAAAGTTTTGTGGGAGGATGTGGTCATAAGGGCATCAGTCGCGGCAAGAAACCTGCCGCTCCCTAATAGGATGTTCAACGCTGCCTGTTAGGGAAAGGCAACTACTGCAATTCCGTCATTAACTTCTCCTCCCTCGTTTTTTCCTTTCCAAAGCTCTTCGAACACTTCTATCCCTCTTCTGACATAGTCAGACGAGGAATTTTCTTTCAGTTCAGGTTCATCGGCTTACGGGCAACCTAGTGGGTGTGGACGCATTTGGGACCGTTCAAAATAGGTGTATGCGAGAAATCTGCAAATACACTAGGATCATTCAAGAACTGATTCTGCTGATTGCCCGTGCGAACAGCAATTGCGTACTTAAATATATGCGTTCCTTGCAGAAGAGTAAGCCTTCAGCTCTTTCTTTGCGACTGTCCGACGAGGAGAATTCGTCCAACCCGCAAGTAGCCGCCGATATGTTTATGGAGCATTGTTTAGCAGTGGCACCCTACTCTACCTCTGCGAAGCTTCCAGAGGCCGCTTACTGCTGCTACCTTTTCCATACTAGACGTTGGACACCTCTTATTCAAGACCAGGCCATATAGTACATTGGCCGCAGATAAGATCAACCCCAGGTTCCTCAAAGAAGCGACCGTCACTATGGAAGAACCCCTACACTATCTGTTGAACCAGACACTTCAGACGACCATTCTCCCTAACGCATAGGAAAAAGGCACGGTCACGCCAATTTTTAAGACGGGATACGGACACTCTTTTGCCAGCTACTGGTCAGTCAGCCTTACTAACATCCCCTGCAAGATAATGGAGCGCTTACCAAAACGCGCCCTCCACAAACACTTCCTTAAGAATAGTCTTTTCTTTTCTACGCAGCACCGATTACTTCCTAGCCGGTCATGCGTAACAAATATGCTGATCTTTGTGGATAGCCTGGTGGAAGCCAAAAACAATGGTCTTAGCTCAGACGCTATTTTCTTCGAATTGACCGTGTTGCACATGGTTCTCTCAGACTTCAACTGAAAGCTTGTGGCATCCAGGAAGATGTTCATTGGTGGATTGTCTTATTTCCTGTTAACAGCCTTTAGAGTGAAAACCTGGTCAGACCTTTGATCTCCCTCCGTGATCTCTGGGGACGTTCCTCAAGGGTCAGTGCTCGGGCCTCTTCGGTTTTTTATTTACATCAACGACCTTCCAGACAGTGTTGGCAGCTAAGCTCTTCCTTGCGTTATCGACTTAAAAATCTGGAATACTAGTGATCCCAGTGCACTACAGGTAGGTCTTGGTGCGATTAAGAGGTGGTCAGAAGATTGTAGTGTCCCCATAAATGACGTAGCACTTGGTGGAGATTCTGGCAATGCATTCGTGATTCATAGTGCATTCGGCACAGTAGATATCATGAAAATCGATCTGAAGAAAGATCTGGGCATCTGGTTGTCGTCTAACTTATCTTTCGCTTATCATCGCGAGGTGGCTGCAAACAAGAGATTCAAATGATAAAACGGACTTTTCCTTGCCTACATAAGAAAGCATTTCATGCACTTTACCTGATTTATATGCGACCGCTGCGTGAGTACGCCAATCAGTTGGTGTACATCGGCATGAAGAGGGACGTATTCGTTGTTGAACGTATTCAGCGGGCAGCTGCCAAGCTGGTCGTCGGCCTGCAGCATGTAACTTATGAGTCGCGACTCGAAATTCATGATTTGTACCCACTTGAATTTTGCAGACTTCACAGTGAATAGTTCTTTATCTTAGTGGCTGATAGTGACCAACGAGGTCATAACAAAAACCTTTACAAGCTCCGTCATCAAACCTTCTTTTAATAGCAATTCTTTTATTTCAGGGTTATCAGTCACTGGAACGACCTCCCTTCTGAGATCGTTAGGCACACCTCGTCTTAAAACTTTGTTAGATTCCCAATTAATCAAAACTTTGGGTCTGTAACCCTGGTCTGTTCTTAGTACTTGCTGTAATTCCTAACAGCTGTGCTATACCCTGTTTTCAGTTATTGTTCCTCAGATCAGATATTTTAACGCATAAACTGACTGCAACCGATTGATTTTGGCCTCCAGCCTCAAACCCGTATATTAATTGCCGAAATAGAAACGTGACGCCTGATGGCCTACTTTCATTACTGTAAGACCACACTATCTGTGAGTCTGGAGTAAGTAGGAGGAATGGGAGATCCAACACCTTCTGGAAACGCTCCGAGCTATCTGACTAGTTTGCCGATATCCATCAGCATGTTTGGACAAATATTGGATTTTTGGAGCATTGGATTCCATGGCATCGCCGATAATCACATGGTGATAATCTGCGTGCGTGCTAAATTGTTCAGTGTGCGATGTCAGTTGTTAATCTGTGGGTTTAAAACTAGTGTCTGTTGATCACAACAGTCTAGTAGACCGTTTTAATTACTTGTATTGTGCACTGTACTACGTGATTTTCATAGATATCTGCAGATACAATTCCGAAGTTGGGAAGAGCGGTTTTGACAAGCCTCCATACATTTCAGGTTATTGATGGGTCTCTCGAGGTTTGATGTGAAGAAGACAACGTTTCGAAATAGTAATTTATTTTCAGTCGTTCTGAGAAAAACGCATTGTCCCTGAGTAAACGCGCTGGGTGTTTTGCTATGGATCTAGTAATCAGAGCCTACGCCCTACTAGAAATCCGACTTCAGATGTAAAGTCTACATTTAGGACTTGCCCGTTCTAGCGGGAATGAGTCAGCATCAACGGTTCAAGCTAGCGCTTACTGCCGTAAAATCAGGAAGAAAGAGAAAGCTTTAGACAAGAAAAAGCGGCATAGGATGAATGAATTCAATGATGTATTGTCATGTCTGTGTAGTGGTAGACCTTAGTTTGTCTGAATTCGCTGTCCTTGTTGGCTCATGTACTGGTTTCAGGATACAATGGCTATATTATTTTCCAAACCAATGATTTCTGTGGGCCAAACTGAACACAGTTGTGACTACGCTTGGTGCCCAACTGTTCAAACCCTGCCAATTAGGAACTGATGGCTAACAGGCTCAAAATACCAGGCCTCTAGTATTAAATGACCGCCGTATGACCGCCTTTAACTCTATCTGAAGTATCGACCTTGCTCACTCAGTTAACACTCATCACAGAGATGTTAGCCGTCTCAGATCTCGTTCCTGGCTTGTGAAGGCGCTGAGCTATTCTGTTCTGTTGTTAGTGTGTGCCTAAACTTTTCTGATGCCCTCAACATAGCTGTCGAAGTTACCACACCCCTGGCTGCGGTTAAACAACTGGAGGCTCCCTGTCAACGTTGCTTCCGTATCACCAGGGGGAAAGTTTGATTGTATTTTGGGATATCTGGGACTGAATCCGATAGGGACTCGTACGCTGGCACTCGAAATCGATGCACGGCTCCAAGTCGGGAAGACCGTTTTTCTTATCAGTAACGGCTTACAAATAGATGTCTCCAATCTTAAAGACTTGCTCCGTTTCATGTTTTTTCATTTACAAAGCAAAAACTGTTGTTCCCTTACTAATAGTTCTGTCGTGCTTTACCAGTGGCGACGGTGAATGTGCCAGTACGGTAGCTGGCTGTCATCTTCCACAGCGCCAGTCACCGTCCCGATCGTCGTTCTTCCGAACATTATATGCATAGTCGATACTTCATGGTACGTCATTATTATCATAGGCAACAGTACATCAGTGGTTCTCACTGATACTCAACTGTCACATAACCGTGAAGGAAAAAAAGCAAATCCTGTATATGAGAAAAGAAAAGAAAGAAAGGGATGGGAAGAGACCTAACTACTAAAAATAGCTACGTCTATATTCAAACATTCAACATCAAGGATGCCTACACCTTGCAAACAAACAACCGAGCTGTAAGTGAAAGTAATTAAGTCGATACTCCTCTGCTGACTGTACTAGCTAAGCTCTGCAACCTCAAGGATAACTAACTTGGGCCTGTGGAATTTCTGGCCTGTTTTCACTCAAAGACGCTGAGCAGCTTACTGACTACCTAAACATGTTTGCTAAATCGCTTAAACTAGTTAAGGTTCTCACGAGCTGTAAACTGGTTAACGCAAATCCTGTGTACAAGTATAGTGTCGTAGTTTTTTTTCCCCACACTGACCAAATGTCACACTTACTGAGGCATTCAATGTTTAAAATACTTTCATATCATACTGTCCTTAGCCATCCATCTGTTGGAAGCGTTTTTCAAATGCTCAGTATGGCTCTCGCAGAAGGCATTCATGTGTTGTTATTCAATGGAGGTGGATGGCTGATTGTTGTGCGGCAGTGGATTTTGAGTACCTAAATTTCACTAAGTTGTCTGACCAAAGATACCGTACCTTTCTGTTCGATAAACAATACCACCTTGACAAGTACGGCAGTTTGCTTCGATGATCAAAATTCTGCCTGCTACAGTATTTGACCAAATTTTGCTTCTCTGACTCATTGAATCAAGAAGGGTTCCCAGAACTGGATCCTAGAATCCCTTCTTTCTTGACCATGTAATCAGCACAACTTCAGTTTCTCTTTTTCTCCACCTGCAGATAGCAAGCTCTGGCGCATCAGCAAAGCACTCCTTTTCAAACTCCTACCTTGGTTCCAGCTCCTTTTTGTTTTATCGGTGTAAGCCATAATTCTATGATCGTGCTTCCGTATTTGTATCAGGCACACTGTCAACTTCTTGTTTAGGCCTTTCAAGGGTTCCTCACGGCTTAACTGTCGGTCTTCTTCCCCCACTTTTTTCATAGGTGATGTCCCACCTCGTTTGCTTTCTAGCTCTTTGCTATGCCGTTGATTTCAAAATTTAGCACCATTAGTCCTATTGAGGTCCATTCATCATCATCATCATCATATCAGCCATGAGCCTGACCAAAAGGTACTGTGGCTCGGGCTGCCGCTCACCTCAACAGTGACGTGGAATATCCTAGAAGAAAACGTTACTAAGAAGGTTGAAAATTAATAGAAGTCTAAGCAAAAGAACTAGAAATGGTATGGATGCAGGTACGCCATTGACTGCGACACGCCGCCATCTCGGATAGCGTCTCCAACCAGCGGTTTGAGTGATCACGAGGACCCCATCCAGGCAGGCGACACCTACCCATTGGGGTCCATTCTACGTTGCTGAACGACCTCAGTGACCCTCGTTCGTGGTCTTTAGTGAATATACTCCCATTCAGTCTATCAGAATGCAGTTTCCCTCGTCTTTGGTGCACACTTCAACACACTGGCGATTCTGGCGTCGTACCGATCACTCGAATATCCGGCGAAAAATATCTAAGTTTCATAATTTTCGCAGCCCTTCCTTTGCCTCATAATTAGCGTTACCTCGCTTCGCTTACGAGGTCCCAACTAGGTCTGATGCTTAGAGCCCTTGGGCGTATTGACTGCGTTTCTGTTTGTTTACTCTGTGGCTGTGCATCCTTTCGTTGTACTTTACATTCAGGCGTGTTCTTTGTGTACACACCTAAAGTTGCTCTTCACGTGAAGGCCGTCTAATGGCGCTCTACAAAGCATGTTTGCAGTGTATTCCCTTTCTTAGCCCGATAGTTATATCGGATGTTCGTATTGGATAATGTTTCGACGGTCACAGTCAGCTGTTGGGCGATCGGAGTGTTCTTTGCTTGAGGGTACTTTTTCCAACCCTCTCCCTTTTAAATCAAGATATCAGTGATGCAACTATGAAAATAGTTCTATCTGCTCATAGGATCGTGCCTCACTACCTAAGCACTCCTACGCGGTCAGTAGTGCGACATACAATCCTATGAGTGTAACTGCTTTTCGTCTGGCTGCTCCCCTTTGGCCTGTCTGACAAGGTTGCACCTGGAAGGACCGAAGTCCTAGTCAGCATAGCCCTCCGGATCGATGCAGTGCACAAGCCTGACCACTACATCAAGGTAGCAGAATATATCAGGAGTCTGTGTGCATCATCGCAATTTTTTCTCAATCCCTCTACTTTTTTTCTTTTCCAACTTACACTAGTTTTTTTCTTCTTATATTGTGGCGTGTTTGCCACTGCATATAGTCTTCACATGTTAAATATAAAAAAATATATACTACCAGGCGGGTTATTTTGTTCAGTCCACTGAGTAAAGTGGGTAGGTGTCGCCTGCCTGGATGGGGTCCTCGTGATCACTCAAACCGCTGGTTAGAGACGCTATCCGAGATGGCGGTGTGTCGCAGTCAATGGCGTACCTGCATCCATACCATTTCTAGTTCTTCGCTTAGACTTCTTTAATTTTCAACCTTCTTAGTAAGCGTTTTCTTCTAGGATATTCCACGTCACTGTTGAGGTGAGCGGCAGCCCGAGCCACAGTACCTTTTGGTCAGGCTCATGGCTGCTATGATGATGATGATGATGAGGTCATGTATTAAGAATGTCAGCTAGTTGTTTGCCACATCGAGCACTGTTTGCTGACGCTGCGGCCGACTGGCGCAAGGTGCGAGGTGGACAGATGATGACCTGGCGTAGACAAATGAAATCGTTTACGAAGGGGTTGGCCACTGTAGGTCGGGTTCGTCTCCCGGGCTGGGGCCCTCGCGACTCACAGAGTCGGTGGCTTGAGACGTTAGGTGAGATGGCGGCTAATCGAGCTCAGTGGCGTGAATGTTGTCGTTGTTTGGCCGAGTTGTCTGTGAAGTGAGTGCACTTAATGACGCGGGGCAGTGAAAGCCGTAAGGAAGCTGTCTTGCTGATGACGTCTTACTTTCACTCACAGCTCGGTTGTTTGTTTGCGGAGTGTGGGCACCTTGTTGAATGTTTAAATATAAACGTAGCTATTTTTTAATAGTTGGGTCTCTTCCCATCCCATTCTTTTTTCCTCCCCTCTTATGTAGAATTGACTTTTTTTCTTTTCCATCGTGGTTTGTGGCAGTTAAGCATCAGTGTGAACCACCGATGCGTTGCTATCTATGATAGCGGTGGTAATGATAAAAGCGGACACCAACATGTTCTGGATTCCATTCCGCAACGCCGTTGAATACCCAATAACTGAGAGAAGTGATTGCCAAATTGATCGGACGGTGACAGCGCAGGAGGTTCAATAAGCACTAAAGAAAAATCTCAGTGACTGTCTGCATCTGTTGTAAGATAGTGTGTTCGGAGTCAGTAGTTCATTTGTGGTACGGGTGGACTTGCGTTGGCGTAGTGAAACTTTGAGCGCTGAGTCTCACAAAAATACCTATAATTGAGAAGTAGATTGCAAATTATCCAAAGGCACAGGTAAGGACCATAGGAATTATTTAATGGAACAGTCTAAATAAGGAATATATAAATGCGTATGTGCATGGCACGTGTACATGTATTTTGGGTAAGCCCTTAGCTGATAAACAAAGCACCACTTTTGCGATTGACAGCTTTGCTTCCAAACGTTACTGTGGAATGAATTTGTACGTCAGCTGTTGACAAGTCGTCGTAATGTCTGCAATAATTGGCCGGTTTTTATTCGGTCTCCTTATATTTTCTGGACGATTAAAACTATGTTTCGTGGACCTATCAACCGATATAATTAAGTTATAAAAACAACTCTTGTTTTTCACACTTTGAAATATCATCAGTACCATTTCCTTCAGCTCTTTTTGGTGTCAGTCAGATTTTTAGGTGTTCTTTGACTAATTTGTAGGGTGGTCCGTTAATCTCATATTTTTAACAAAGCAGCCTGCCTGATGCTGGTCTCTGCACTAAATTTCAGTGTTGGCTATTCCGAAATTGTGCATGGAGGAATTTGTGAACAGGTCGCGAGCTGCTATTAAATCTGGTCAAAATGGACAGTACTTGATTGTCAGTGGTAACGAAGCGTGCGACCTGGACAGCACAGCCGTGCGCTCTGGCTTATGCTTACTTCAAACAACTGGTTAGTTGTGCTTGCTTTCGGATGACTTCTGGATTTTGTTTAGCAACTAGGTAACGCATTCACAATCGTACCGCTGTGCAACATCAATCGGGATGATATGCCACTGCGTACTGAGGTTGTTCATTGGCTTAGACAGTGTGGCCTGTCATGGGAAGCACTGATCTACGCAGATGATCTGTTTGGACCACAATCCAACTTTTACAAACACAGCAAGGCGGTTCATCTGATTTTGGTGGATTGCCATGCTATAGTGGGTTGCTTACATGGTCGAAATTGGCCAGTAAAAGAAGTGATTGATCATCATATGCTACATCCGGATTCATCCACCCACAATTTGGATAACTGCGAACTGAAGCGTATAGATGCTGTCGGATCATGTGCCAGTCTAGTCGCTGCGCAAATTTTGAGTGATCGGCGAGGTGAACTGCTTCCCTTGGCCCTGTGGAAGCTGCTTTATGGTAAGAATAGACACTTGTGAGCTTTTCTTATCGCGACCCGTTTAGGTGCCATTTTGCTGGATACCATTGGATTGTCCGAGTGTGGACGCCAGGCTGGCCGTTTGACAGATCTGGACCTACTTATGGCTAGCCGGATTGAAGATATGATTGGGGAAAAATTATTTTCGGCTGGGTTGTCACGTGAAACGCTCTTTCGTGGTCTGGAGAATGCAAAGTTCGATATCAAAGGTAATCGGTTGCATGGGTTCCAACGAAAACCATTGCGAACGATAACTTTTTTATTCACTCGATGTCTAAGTGACTGACGTGCTGGTGGCCCTGATGGACGCTGCCCACCTCGTGTTGTCAGCTTGGGGCTACAGAAATCTAGAAAGATAGCGTGTTATTTCCGTGCGATCTTATTACCATAGTTTTTGAACTCCAATCTGATAAGTTCAAACAAAAACCATTCAGATTTGAGGCCGAGCATCATGAAACACTACAGCTAATTATGTTTGTTTACGTTTATCATCGTCCCATTGGCGACAATGAACGTTGCCTACTTTGTACGCTGTCTTTGGCTACGCGGACCCATTTTTGGAATGATCTCACTGCTTTGTAATATATTAATGCACGAACCGCTGTAAGCTGTTTACAGACTTTCTGGAGAATCCGCGATGGCAGCTGCTGCCTGTTCCCCTGACTCTGACACAATTTGAGAGCCTACCACTAACCAAGTCACAGTTTTTCAAGTGTGCGATCGATTTCTTGGAACAGCATCATGATGTCGTTTGCGTATGATCTTAGGATTCTGACGTCCGGGTGGATTCACGTACAAACTACAATATTTACCCACAAGTGCGGGGCACAGGCATCCAGGACACACTGTCCGCAAGTCCATCTGATCTGTCCGATAGAGCTCAAAATTTGGATGTGGATTTGAAAGGTTTCCTTCTTCAAGAAATGATAAAAGATAGGCTGAATCATTACTTCCGTCTCCCAGCCGCTGGTTTGTACTATCTGACAATATACACTCAAGTAGGTCATTCGATTTGTTGTGTTCCACTTTATGTCACAGCAGACTTGTTAGTGTACATCAAGTTTCTGCTACTAAAGGAGGATTCTTCCTCGGCTGTATTTCTTGGCCTCATCGGTGCATCACGAATTCTCCCAAATCATATAGCGGATCACGTACTTGACCACTCATACCGTTGTACTCAAAATGCACTAGTTTTTCTATGTATACAGTGTTCTGTCTATATTTATGAAAACAATAGTGTAGCGAACAAGCTCGTTTTCGGTTATTCATCATCAGGCTAATTACATAACATTTATATGGAACAGGGTTGTCAGGGCGAAACAAACAAAACAAGTTCAAGTGAGGTCGGACACGTCATTGGCACACACGGAGACAACGTTTTGATACGATTACGCCACAATTATGACGCAACTGGAACCATGACGCTTTGATCGGTCGTGGTGTGGGTGGTTGGCCATGGCAACTTCAACGCCTGAACAAAGCGCTTTTGTGCACATAAGGGTGGATTTTTAATCGAATTCCAATCGCTTCAGCTGTGGCCAAAATTCGGCATCTGACAGCTTTTGAGTGACCGGCGTTGACTCGGTAAATCGGACGAAAAGAGGAGTCCAGGTTGACAGTATGATGTGTATCAACGAGGTGTGCAACAATTGCGCTGGTAATTGTCTTGGTGACTCCGCTACTGATCCAGGCTGGATGATGCTCACGAATACGTTCAGCTTGTGTTTACGGTTAAAGGATAAAGTGCCCGTTTCTGCGGCTTCCTTTTGTGTATACTCATTTACTTGTTCCTGTGGAACTAGTTACGTGGGTCGCACGACCAGGCGCTTATCTGAACGTATCCGTGAGCATCACCCAGCCTTATGAAACCGCTTCTTTAACTGAGTCAAAATGAAGATCGACGAAAACTTAAAGGACGTCATCTTCACCGCCAGCCGTAGTTCACGTCATAGGAACAGAATGTCATTAGAGGATCGGAAAAGAAATGCGACGATCCAGGATGAAAATTAAAGACTAAAGTCTATCTGCTTACGATATCTGTCCCAAAAATACACTAGCGAACTGTGTTGTTATGTACGCGGTACTCTCACTACCTGTGCCTAATCCTACGAAAATAACGGCGATAGAGGACGGAAAGCTTCTGCTCAAAACAGACAGTGACTCACAACTGTGCAGAAGTAATTATGCGTATTCATGTATTGCACACGTTTCTCTGAAAGTCAAACTGAATCTGGAAACTGCTTGTATACGGTCCCAAAAGATGGACCTTCATCTCACATTCAGAACTCATACAAAATAAAAAGGTGAGGTATTGTGGATAACTGGTGACCGAGCAACATGGTTTTGGCTTCAGTATTGTGCAAACAAACTAACAGACTAGTTCTCATTGTTATGTACCCAATCGCTCGATAGATTTTACGGAAATGGATCCTGGATACACAAATTATGGTCAGGTTTGCAGCCACAGAGTAATTGCACGCTCGAATACGATATACAAGAGCCCGTATGGAGGATCTTTTTGTACGGTTGAATAAAAACGGGGATAGATCTGAAATGGCGATAATCGTTATCTCCAATGGTTTTGTTGGAAAACTGCTTGAATGCTTCCAGATGGACTTCAACAATGTTGTTGGCAGACATGCATGTTACATCCCTACTGCGAGCTGTCGCTCATCCGTGTAGAAAATGTGTTTCTTGAGGTATTGCACATGTTTCCATCCACTGTAAAGTCGCTGCCTCGTCGGCGCCACAGACGGTTGACACAAATGGCATGTACATAAGCAACGTAGGCCTGCAACCTATAAACGTTTGCTGATTCTAACGACTACCTATCCGATCAGACGAGCCATCAGAGTTACCAAAACTGTCCAACTAAGTCTACTCGAAAATCGCTAACGTGTCGGTAACCAATAGTGAATTAGACAGAGGTTCATCTTCACCATAGATTAACACATCAACGGGCGCTGTATAGTTTGCAACGGCTAACTACTGTTGAGTGTTCTGGATTTCTTAAGCAGCTTATCTGGAATTACAGACGCGTGGAACTTTCAGCATACGCTTAATCTAATCTTGGAGTAGGGTTACACGTCTGTGTGCATGCTCTGTAGGGTGTTTTTCACTGTGTTCTTCGTTGTGTATGGTGCCGGTGTGCTGTGTTTCGGAACGGTTTGATGTTTTTTTGTTTTGCCTGATCTGATTCTGTGTATGTGTGATCGGTTTGTCTGTGCAGTATTATCTCTGTGTGAATGTGCCGAATTTCTTGGGTTGTGACTGTCGAGCCTGTTTCAGGTGGTTGATGCTGATGTATGTGTGCGTGTGCGTCACCTGCTGCCTTGCGGTACAGGCTTTTGAGCCAAAGGCTTTGGTTGAGGGCCCTAATCGCTCTCCTGTCTAGGTCTGGGCGTCCTGGCAGTATCCTAAGCCCACAAAAACCATGACCATACAACATAAACGAAATACCATACTGCATCGGCCGTCGCGCAGGATAAACCGGGTCGCCCTATCTGCTGCACATGGCAGGGTGGATAGGCGAAAATATGCTACTGCCAAACTCACCCTCATACTGTTCCCCCAACAAGAATCCTCGAGCAGATAATGCTCACTCAAGTTTCAGTAACCCGAAGACCAACCTGAAACAGGCCCGGGGACGCAAGACGCTCTGTGTTGGAGCATGGAATGTGCGCACGCTGCTGGATCGATGCAGCGCCACAGGACGGCCAGAACGGCGCACTGCACTGATCGCGATGGAACTGCGTCGTTATGGAATCGACGTAGCAGCCTTGAGCGAGACAAGGCTTGCGGACCAAGGTAAGTTGCGGGAAGCAGGTGCTGGGTACACCTTCTACTGGATAGGTTACCCGGCAGACGGTGCTCGGGAGCATGGTGTCTGTTTCGCAGTCGCTGATCACATCAATGCTTTGATGATAGGCGAACCGCACGGCATCAGCCCTCGAATGCTGTCTATGCGCCTGCGACTCGGTCGAGGTAAGTGTGCTACATTTCTCAGTGTTTATGGTCCAACTATGTGTCACACTGATGATACAAAGGACCAGTTCTATGATCAGCTGTCCGTCACAATCCGGTCGACACCAGTGAGTGACCGACTGTTTGTTCTGGGTGACTTGAACGCTCGAGTCGGGCGCGACTCAGTAGCTTGGCCGGGAGTCCTCGGACCCTACGGCATTGGTTCAGTCAATGAGAACGGTGATCGTCTGCTCCACCTGTGTGCTACTCACGAGCTGGCTATCACGAACACCCGATTCCAGCTGGATGCGAGCGACATCACGACGTGGACTCATCCACGAAGCGGTCATCACCATTTGCTTGACTACGTGATTGTGCGGCAGCGCGACATTAGTGAAGTGCGTATCACGCGAGTGATGCGCGGTGCTGAATGTAGCACAGATCATAGGCTGGTCAGGACTAAATTATTTATCCATGTACGCAAGTCTGTTTATTGTAGATCTTCCGGACAACGGCAGAAGTTGGATATCAAACGATTGGAGAACTGTGAGATGAAGACTGTTTTCCAGCGTGCAGTTGCCACGACACTCCTTTATCCACTACCCCTGAGGGTATGTGGCAATTTATCAAGGAACAGATCACGACGGCAGCCACCGAGACGATCGGTCTCAAATGCCAGAAACGTCCGGACTGGTTCGACGACAACAACGTGGTTATCGCTGAATTGGTACGAGAGAAGAATGCCGCATTTGCTGCCTCCACAGTGGACCCGGCCAGTGAAGCGAAGGCCACGTTCCGGAGTATCCGCCGTCAACTGGCCGAGCGTGTCCGCGGAATCAAGGACAACTGGTGGATGAAGCAGGGCGAGCGAATGCAGGGCTTCGAAGATCGTGACAAAGCGCTCAAAGCGATCTTCGGTCCGTCGATCCAGTCCACTAAAGCACTGGTAGACATGGACACCGGCTGTTCGTGCACCCAGCCAGAGGACATCATGAAGGTCTGGCGCAAACACTTTGGTAGACTACTGAATCGTCCTGCTACCATTGATTGGGTGACCATGAACAGCCTGTCGCAACAGGCCATCAAGCCTTCACTTGCTCTCGCCCCGGATTTACTAGAATTGCAGAGAGCGATTGGTCAACTGCGCAACGGAAAGGCTGCAGGCGAAGATGGACTGCCGGCTGAGATCCTGAAGAATGGCGGACCGGCGCTGGAACGTGCACTACTCCAGCTGGTTCACTCCATCTGGGAGCACGAAGTGATGCCGCAAGAATTTAAGGATGCCTTGATCGTACCCTTGTTCAAGGCAAGGGTAGCAAGCAATGCCCTGACAGCTATCGGGGCATAAGTCTGCTGAGCTGCGCAGGCAAGGTGCTTGCCAGAATTCTCCTGAACCGGCTGAATACGGAAGTCTTGGAGACCAATGTTCCTGAGGAGCAATGCGGATTCCGGGCGAGTCGGAGTACGATCGACCTGGTGTTCGCTGCTCGACAAATTCAGGAGAAATGCCGGGAACGCAACCAGCCCCTGTATGCCTCTTCGTGGATTTCACCAAGGCCTTTGATTCCGTGAGCCGCGAGGCGTTGTGGACGGTGCTTGGTAAGTTTGGATGTCCAGGTAAGTTCGTCAATTTGATTCGAATGTTGCATGTGGGTATGAGGGCGAAAGTACAGTCGTGTGGATCGACTTGTGATGATTTTGACATTGTCACTGGCGTGAAGCAGGGTTGTGTGCTAGCCCCAGCTCTATTTAGTTATATTTGACTGCCATGATAACAGTTGCTTTTCAGAACTCTGGGGAGGATGGCGTTGAGGTAGAGTACCGGACGGATGGGCGCCTGCTGAATATCCGACGATTCGGCGCCCCAACCCAGTTGCTTCTATTTGCAGATGACAGCGCGCTATTCGCACACAGCGAGGACGAACTACAGCGACTGACCACTGCTTTCGCGACCGCGGCATCCAAGTTTGGATTGGATATCAACACAGGTAAGACATTTTCTTTCTTTCAGCCTTCTCCGGGCGAAGGTGCTGTCTGTTCACCTTCACCCCAAATTCGCATCAATGGAGCCGTTGTCGATAGCTGCGCTGATTTTTGCTACTTGGGTAGCAATTTGTCCACCGATCTGTCCGTGGACCGCGAGTTGAGAGCTCGTGTGGCAAAGGCTAGTGTTGCGTTCGGACGTCTTGAAAGACGTGTTTGGAAGAACCACAGCCTGAAGCCGAGCACTAAGCTCTTTGTCTACCGCTCAATGGTGCTGTCTATACTGCTGTACGGCAGTGAAACGTGGACGTTGTATCAGCGGAACGTGCGCTATCTTAGCCGCTTTCATTTGCAATGTCTAAGACGCATCTTGGGTATTCGGTGGTCGGACATGATTCCGAACACTGAGGTATTGCGGCGAGCGGACATGAACGGGATGGAAGCCATGTTGATGCTAAATCAGCTTCGTTGGCTGGGTCACGTCCGTTGGGCGATGACCGTATTCCGAAGCAGCTTCTGTATGGACAACTGAGATCAGGTAAGCGAAATCCTGGTGGTCAAAAGCGGAGATACCAGGATGCTGTGCAGGTAAGTCTTTCACGTTGTAAAATTGATTTCAGATGTTGGGAAGACTTAGCGTTGAACCGGACGGTCTGGAGGAATACGATTCGGACGAACGTCCGCGAGTTCAACGAGCAGTTATTACGCGGCCGAGAATGCGCTGGCCGCCTTGGATTAGTAGGTCACCAGCGTATTCATAGTGCACCGTCGGCAAAGAAACAACGAGCACGTTAGGCTCAGGTAGATCATTTCAGTATACCCGTTTTGCATCGACCAAGAATATGGTCGTTTGGCAACTAATCCGCTTCTCTTTTCAGAAACTTGGGTGTCTGCGGTCTTCTACCCATTCTTATCTTCAGCTTTGTTGGTGTATTGTATGATGAATGGTTTGCCTGTTCTTTTCGTAGTCCACTCTGAATCTTGTTTTTCATTCTTATCCTCTCTGGAATGCAGGAACATACATTCGTATACTGAAATGCTTCTTGTATTACATTTTACATATCTTTCTTCTCAGTTTAGATCTTGTCATTGTAGTCTCTCTCTGTTTATTTTCCGAGAGATAAGGGTTTCCTTTTCCTGCTAGCCATTCAATTGGCTAACCAGCATTGGCCGGCTGGACACAAAGGCCTCACTCACACACCTACTGGTCTTATTCCTTCGGGTTTACACCGGATACGTGGTGTGTGAGTGGAACCACAAGTGGTGCAGCGCAAGCCACTTGGGCGCATGCGTTCTTTGGCTTCGGTCATGGGACAGGTTAATCCGTTTCTGGTGCCGCTAACCGTGTGTAGTGTTCACATATGTGCATGCTTTTTTTCCAGGACTGCTGTATGGCTCCCGCTGCTCTCGGCCGCATATACCCATTTTGAGCATCGCTCATCCCTTTCGTGGTTTGCCCACATGCGTATGTGCAAACGGAACCTGAGGTAGCTCTGTGGTAATAGCACTTCCAACCGCATGGTTGCGAGTTCGAATCTTGGTTACCTCATTTTTCTTTGTGTGAGTGTGGTTTGCCTGTTATGTTATAGGCCACGGCAACACTCGCATTGTAGGTCGTGGTAATGCTGCAAACTTACTTATTTCAGTGCCTTTCTAGCTTTGTCGCAGCAAATATTATAATCTTGAAAGCTGTTGGTCTCAACAGCGTAGGGTAGGAAGACAGTTTAAATAGTCTAGTTCCGCACGTCATTAACTGCGGCAGGCAAGCATGTATGTGAGTGTTTCCAACGGATGGTATGCATAGATAGTCGTACGGTTCTACGTGCACTGTGTATTATGGTTTTCATTGCCTGTGGTCATATCTTCTGGCCGCCTTGTGGTTCGTGTTAAGAAATGTACAGCAAGGTAGACGCTCCATCGGTCTTGGTCTTTTTGGACCTGAAAGCTGCTTTCGATTCAGTTGCTCGTAACGTTCTCTGGAACTGTCTTCTTCGCAAGGGAGTACCAGGGAAATACGTGAATCTGTTGAGATCACTGTATGCTCACTCTGCAAGCAGGGTGAGGGTTTATGGACAGCTGTCTCGGGCGTTCATCACTTCTAGTGGTGTTCGTCAAGGGTGTCCGATTCCCCCTTGTTCAATTTTGTCATGGACGACATTCTGGAGGGTGCGCTTGAGGAGTCCAGTGAACTTGGTGTTGAGCTTCTTCCTGGCGCTCGGTTGACCGATCTGGAGTATGCGGACGACATTGTCTTACTTAGCCCCTCTGCCGAAGACATGCAGACCATGCTGAACAAGGTGAATGACCGGGCTGGTTTGTATGGAATGCGCTTCGCACCTTCAAAGTGTTACTTCAAGACTGGGGCATTTCCACTCCTACTTTCTTTATTGCAGGTAATCCACTTGAGACTGTGGACATATTCACATACTTGAACAGAACTATGTCGACAGCCTGATGAGGTGTCAGCGAGGATAGCAAAGGCACGAGTTGCCTTTGCCAACCTGCGTCATCTGTGGCGTCGGAAAGACGTTCGATTGTCGCTGAAAGGAAGAGTATATAATGCTTGTGTACGTTCTGTTTTGCTCTATGGTTCGGAAACGTGGCCTGTTCGCAAGGAAGATATCAACAGACTTGCTGTGTTTGACCATCGTTGTCTCCGCCAAATAGCCCACATTCAAGTGGACTGATCGCGTGAGCAATACGGCAGTTCGCCGGCGCGTATTCCGGAACGCTCGGGATGCGCGATCGATCGGTCAACTACTCACGTTGCACAGCCTGCGATGGTTGGGTCACGTACTCCGCATGCCAGCTGAGCGTTTACCGTACCGGGCATTATACTGAGACCATCAACAGTTGGGTGAAACCACATGGTGGTCAAGCGACAACGTGGTCACGAAATATGAAGACCCTGACTGCTCCACTGAGTAAAGTGGGTAGGTGTCGCCTGCCTGGATGGGGTCCTCGTGATCACTCAAACCGCTGGTTAGAGACGCTATCCGAGATGGCGGTGTGTCGCAGTCAATGGCGTACCTGCATCCATACCATTTCTAGTTCTACCGCTTAGTCTTAACTAATTTACTTATTTTTCTCAACCTTGCCAGCAACATTTCTTCTTCTGCAATATTTCACGATACTGTTATGTTGAGCGGCGACCTGAACCACAGTACCTCTTGGTCTGGCTAATGGCTGGTATGACGGTGATGATGCTGACTATTTGACTTTGAATCATTGCGATGAACGAAGTACGGGTTCCACTTTTAGGGCGTTTGTGGCTATTTTTACCCGGTCAGGAGGAACGTTTTATTTTCTGGAATGCATCCAACTAGACTGATGGACATATGGTTCGTGGGACGTATTTTTGAAATCGCTTTCGGGATCCGTATGATGCCCTATGTTTTGACAACCCGCTGATTTCCGATCGATGTCGTTCTTCTCTCCATTTTACACCCACTCTCTGCACAGGCCTCTGCATATGGGACTTGCTCAGACGAGATACAAAACTGGCAATTGGACCGAAGAACTCTCAGCGTTCTATCGTTTGCTCAACGATTTTTGGCATGGATTTCGAGGTGCGTTACGCTTAACGGAAGTTGTGACTCTTCCAGAGATTCACAACTTTGGGTAGCTGAGGTTCATGTGCATTCTGAATTATCTGCACACGATGAACCCTTCATAGGAGTATACAGAGTACACCTTAAAAACCCACACGGCGACCTATATGTTTTTTGTTTTGAATCGAAAATTTCTCGTTCGTTGGTCTTATCAGCAAATATGCTCCACACCGAATTCATATTCCGCTGATCGTCTCAATCTAAATGACACATTACTATCTAGCTTACATGTGTTGTTAGTTGCTTTATGTCTGCGAGAGATTTGTTATGACAATGAAGCTCCAAGTTCATGTGATAAATCTGCATCATTGTTGTCGAGATCAGTTGATTTCTAAATGCGTCGTTTCCTAAAATAACTACTGTTCGACTTCGCTTTTCCCAGTTCATCGGCACTTCACCTTCGCATTCACTGTTATTTAGTTATAGTTCCTTGGTGAAACGGAAGGTGAAGTCACGAGCTTCATGTTTGGTGGTCTGATTCTAATGAGATGCCAGCTTAATCCCACGTTGTGATCTGACATCCTGTCTTACTGTGTTCTGGTGCTGAACCTAGCAGTCATGCTTAACAGTGTAGACTCATATGCGGGATTGTTAGCTCACAGCTGAGGAGTAGCTATAAACTTGCAATCATGATATTTGTTTACCGACCTGTAATAAGGTCGAGAGTTCCAGTACGTCGGAGCATTATATGACTGTTGGTCGTTTACTAGGACGAGTTAGGCTTACGTCTTACCTTGCTTCTGGTTGTCGTTTCTATTCCACTCTTCGTCGGCCTAATCAGTGCCGTAAATAAATGAAATGAGTCGTCGGGACATAAGTAGTGGTTAGTAAACGTCAGCACGTGCATAAGGCAAACCAAATTTATGGTTGTCAATCTCGATATATATATATATATATATATATATATATATATATATATAAAGTATTTAAAAGGGCACACACTGAGTAGTGAACGATTTATTGTGACGTTTCAAATCCACACTAGGATCCGTTATCAAACAATAATGTGTTGGAATGAGGTTGCTCTGCCACTCACCGTGTTCGCCTGTCGGTCTGTCTTCGCTCGCTCTTGGTTTCAGTATCAACGATGCTGACGTAGTGGCTGTCTATATCTACGTGTCGATTGAACGAATTCCGCGAATAGAGAGCCTCCAGTACCTGTCTCTTACACACTGGGTTTCCGTTACCAAACAAATGTTTGTCGGAATGAGGTTGTTGTGCCGCTCACCGCGTTCGCCTATCGGTCTGTCATCGTTTCAGCGTCAACGATGCTGCGCACGTCTACTACTTCTGATATGAACGGATTCCGTGATTAGAGGGCTTCCAATACAAATCTGTTCTCCTTCGTTTTTGCCTGCCCGACTACTTTCGCCTAATCCGCGTTGACCTCGTGAACTGTGTCTACGCTGTTGTGTCATAGAGTCGATCCGCCGCATCGCTAATTTGTGTGCGAGCACGCATGTGCGCAGCTGTTTGCCTGTCTCTCCAACATACTGTTGGTCACATCTGAGACATGGAATCGTATAGACCACGACAAATTGTTTATGTGGTTCCACATGACTCTTGGCATTCACCAAAGCTGAACGGAGTGTTGAGTTTGGCTTGTGTGGTATTTAGATGTCCAGTAGTTGGAGTATCCTTTGTAGTGCGTCAGATGTGCCCTGAATGTGTGGCACTGTCATTCGCGTTTTGGGTTCTGCACGTTCAGTTCTTGTGGAACCTCTGATAGATGCCTTTATGAAGCTACTGGGGTACCCATTGGAAGTGAACAGTTTGAACAGGTGCTTTCGTTCTTGTCTTCTGAGTTCAGTTGAGCTACAGTGCGTGTCTGCACGTCGAAATAATGTTCGCACGCAGCTTTTAAGTTGACAGGCTGGATGATTGCTATCGAACCTGAGAATGACATCAGTTGTTGTCGGTTTACGATAGACAGTAGTTTCAAGCTTGCCATCAGGTGTTCTTCTTCGTAAAACATTCCCATCGATAATTCAACGGAAATAGTTGTCAGAAAAAGATCGGATTGGTTCAAAAGGCAAGTTAACACGACAGAATGAATCTCACTACTTCCGATGCTAACGAATTTAGTAAACCTGATAGCGAGCTGGATGAAACGCATCTGGTTGGACAGTGAGCAGCAAATCATCTCAAACCTTCGTAAGAGCGATAATGAGATAGAAATCAAACAACCTTTCACTATCTATCGTTTGATCATTATTGGTCATCTCAACAGTCATTGTTTAAACCCCTATGAAGCTAGCTAGGTCAAACCACGGCTAACATAACAGCAACTGGCCAATCACACTGGCGTATGACCCTTGACCGAATTCACAACACACCATTCTGCCATGTGATTATCCGAAAAAGCTAATCAGGCAGCACAGTGAATCTGCCAGTTTGCTTTTTGAAAAGTTGTAGCTTTTACATAGCCTTTTTTAGATTCTGAGAAGGACGGATTAAAACGAATCTCAGTTGCGGAATACATTCACTTTACCTTTCATACTGAGCCGTTTGCACCAAACCGACAATCTCAGGTTGTTTTGATACGTTTTGTGCATCGTCAGGGCTACTCGTTGATGGAGCTGCCAAATCTCCCTAATCACTTTCGATCACTCGATATTTCCTGATATAATCGACGCTGTGCTGGTCGTAAAATTAAGATTGTGTAATTAAACCCACTCATCTCGAACTTACTTCATCGGCACCCACATCAGTTTACCCAACCTCTTTCTAAAGGAGTCAATTGTTTGCTTTAACATAATACAGGAAAACTTCACTTAATTCATTGCCTTGTTTATCGGGCACCGCCGCAATTGGTCGCAACCGACCATTCAATTCCTTGGGCCCCTCAACTTGATGCAGGCCGGCAAAGGGTGCTCACAACAATAGGGATTTTGCTTCGTCTTTCGCGCATACGTGTGAACCGTTGAAACGTGACGTCGTTAACGTCACAACACTTTTGATCTGCGTTAGGAGAACAACCGGTTAATGATGTCCTGTTATCCATTTGCTGGTCAACTAATCTTTCGTTCGTAGTTGCGTTCAAGACGGTCCGGTAGGACACCAAGTAATCAGATCAGTGTAACATGTGGTTCCGAAAGTCTTTTCGTAATAGTAGCCGTGTTATCAACTGGTGGTCGTCTTTCTGTGATTTGAAACGTTAGTTCACACTGTCCGGTAGCCTGAATTTGTGACTTGCTTGCTGAACCCAGACTCGGAGTGACGTTCATATAGCATTCCAAGAAAGCAGCCAACTACCATGCACAGGGCAGTGGCGTGTCAACGTCAAACGATTTACTTGGACGAGATTAATTCTTGCATACTTAACAGTCGTAGGCCAACCGCTATTTAACGCATCACTTGAGGCATAGGTAACTTGTGCATGCGTCAAAAAGGAAAAATATTACGATGTGCTACTTTTTAAGTTGCTACATACTGGACTTGCAGGATACAGACACTTGCCCACGATGGGGTTGTTGCAGACTAAGTGTGGGAACGTGTTGAAAGTTGCGGCGTTTAGTGGATGTGATATTTAATGGGATTGAGTATACATGGGATATGACTTAATCATTCCGGTTTCTCTTAATGAATGACAGGCATAATGCGGTGATGTAGTATTGGTGAACGAAGCTCGTTTATCTGTGCGTAGTTGTCACGACCTCGTTTTGTGTTTATGTTTCACTATAATCTAATTACATGTACCCGAGTGTTCAAGTGGTGAAAAACAATGGTTCGGAAATCACCGTACGAATGGCTTCTTTTTCGACTTCCTGTCAGAGTTCTTGAAGAGAACTGGTTGCGGCAAATTGATCCTTTTTGTCACGTTGCTTCATAGCGTGGGACTATCTCTGACGAATATGGTTTGGGTCCTGTCAGATTTGACCGAAATCAAACGGATGCATTTGATGGGACTGAGGCTTCGGCTCTGAACTTGTGTGTCCAGAACGTTACGTCAGTAGTCTGTTCTGTTTGGCCCATCTCCTATTGTTATCCACCCACAGGGTAGGGTAACCATCCGACTTGACACTGTTCTATTTATGTTTATACGCTATCGCACCAGGGTTGTTCCTCGTTGACGAAATCGGCTTCGGTATGATTACGTCTATATCCTCGGCACTTGTTAAGAAGCTTGAAACAGCTTTATGAAAGGCGCTCGTTCGGATACGAATGATCATTTGGTAATGGGAAATGTTTGTCTTATAGCCCCAATGTTTGATACTTTTTATTTCGAGCTGTTATGTTTTACGAGTTCTTTGGGGGCGGACTGGTTGTTATTCTAATGTTGCAACGGACTGAAATATCTATTTAATATGCGCTGTTTATGTGACAATACTTTTTCTTACTTGATCTTCATGCAACAGCAACTGATTCATTCCGCGGATTTTGTGGAAGCGGCAAAACGCATATGTACTCTCCAGTCAGCTGTTGTGCTTGTTGGAATCACAGTGGGCTACGCTCCGACTGGACGTGCTATATCGCACTCGGGTACTATGCACAATGGACGAGTCAACCGGCGTAAAGGTCTGGTTGTCTTTGCACCGAATGAATATGAACTGGAATTTTGTAAGCAAGTAAGTAACCGTTTGTATGACAGATTTCCTCATCTTTTCACGCCTTTTCTTCACTTGCTCGGTCGGAACAGATCGACGCCTATTGTATCGGGTTCAAAAAGGTGGATTATCCAGTCCAATGTTTTATCGTGTTTGATTGAACGGAATGTTTGCTACACTCTGAAGCTGTGCATTTTCTGATGGTACCGAGTGATTGGCGGAATTTGTATATCCACCTCGTGGTCCATAAAACGACTATCATCCCAACTATCAGCTACCTCCGCTGAGCGACAGTGCATACTTACCGGTTTTAGAACGCCATGTTTGCCCACCTTGTCCAGCCCTACAATTCGGAAGGCATAAATAAGACATATCAAGTAGTTATGATCAGTGGGTATGTGCACACGTCGTGATTCTGTCAGTCGTTGAGACTGCTAGCATTCTGTTGCACGACCTTGACTTTTGCTATCATTGACAACCGAGCCCTCTCTGCTCCACGCTCGCTCCGGTTCACTCCTTTTGCAATCGACCATGTTTCGTGGGACGTTCTCTAAGCGCAGCTGTTTAGACAACTGAACTGCGCGAGGAATTTTACCACTTACCGATAGCGATTGTTTTATATATCGATTTCCAGAGATCATGCTTTCTTCAGATTTCAGGTCTTTCGAAAAATTGGAGCATTTCATCTTCTTAAAATTTCAATCAATATCCTTTATCAGACGTGTTATATAATCCTTCTTTCCTGTACAAGGTACGCTGTGGGCCCACCTCTGTGCATGCATTGATCCGGGAAAGCCTGTGTTTTACTGGCAAATACTGTCCTCTTTTTATACTTCAGTCGTTTGGACAAACATCGTTCATTTTGTCATCAGTTGCGCCCTAATTGAGCGAGAATCACGACATTCTTGACACCTCCCTATCAAATAATAAAAATATCACCTGCCATGCCGTTGTCATAGTTTGCTCTTTTTTCAGCTGTGTTGTGGCCGTGTTAAGCGTTTAGATAAGTTTTCTTCTTGTTTTGCTTCATAAACAGTTATTTGAACAGACAGCCGTCGTGTTACAAATTGTGGCCTCTACATACTTGACCCTGTGTGTTCACTCCTTGAGAAGAACGATGAATAGAGTCGGTTTGCTTTGAGACACTATTTGTCAGATGAGCTCAATCAATCTGATGATTTATTTACATCGGTTATCCCGACTTCCAAGGTTGGGGTTCGAATCGGTGTTTTAATTTCTTTATGGTGACTACTGAGCCCACATCTTTCCTCGACCACTTTCGTCCTTCTTTGAACTCCTAAAGTGGGTGAATATATTGACAAAAGGACGATGACTGGATGGAAATGGAATTTGTGCTAGTTGGTTCTTTCCAATTAAATCTCTTAAGTTACCTCGTCTACGCCAACACGTATACAAACTGGTCTTATCTATGACGCATCAGATTAACTTAAAGGCTCGTCCACAAATTTAGAAAACTTTAATGAACTGCTGTCAACTATCCATAACATGTACTCGTGAACTAACTGCTATCTCTTGGATGGCCTTGCAACGTCGCTCCGAACAATGGTTGGTAGATCGCAGGTATCTGATTGAACACTATGTTATTTGAGGCTTCGACCTTTCATGTCGATCTTTCTTGTGAGTTTTGTTCTGTTCGGTTGGAGACGTGTCGTATTTGGGTCTGATTCGCACCAGGGAGCTCCCGGTCCTGTAATTTACTTAGCTGGTTCAATGATATAAGCTATATTCTGGAGTCTGATTGAGCCATTTGTTGAGGATACTAACTCGTCGTTTGCAATGCCGGACATTCTAAATTCCGCAGCCCATTGACGTAAAGTTAGGATGAACAAACAATGACTTGATGCTGGCAGATGAAAACAGTTACCTGTAGGCTGGTCACTATATGTTGGGTTCTCCCCTGGGATTATTTTTTTTTACAATTCACCTATTTGATGTTTGTTTGATCTCTCCTGGGACTCTTATGAAAACTCCTCCGTTTTCTGGCGGGTCAAGTATTTTAGCCGGAGACTCTGAGTGAGACCTGTCAAGTTAACTTCCTTACCTGACATAAATGGCTGGGGATTATGTGAAGTTATTGTTCTTACATAATTCAACGGTGACTAAGTTCTCATTCTATCTAGCCCTCTAGTTTCTTGCTATTTTCAGATGATTGTTTTCTATGGTCAAGACAACTGGTAAACAAATTTAATGTTCACACTCTTCTAGAATCAGGTTAATAAGCCACTCTCGCTAATGTTCCCCCTTAAATGGATGGATGTGTGCATCTCTGAGACATGTTTCCACGATTCTGTCACCGTCGTTCATTAGACGGTTCTATCTAATGTGCTCCTTACTCGGTATCTGAAGATTCCGGAACTGAGTCTTCCGGTCAGGCTGGTGTGGAGATCGTACTGAGGTCCAAAGCGGAGCACTACCTGTTGGATTGGCTTCTAGTAGACAGTCGCCCTTACTAATTCATTCATTTGTTCTTTCATCTATCGATCCATTCCGTCCTTTGTTCGTAAGGATTATGAATATGATCAAACGGTGTTGTGGCACGAATCACCGTGGTATGTTTTAGACGAGGTGGGTTACCAAAAGCAAAAAAGAAACAACTGAGTGATATCATAATATTAAAATGAAGAACCAAAAACATTGTGGATACAGACACGGTATTGACCGTGGCACGTTGCCATCTCGGGTGGCATTTTTAATCAGCGATTTGAATGATCTCGAGATCCACAACACAGCAGGCGAAATCTATCCACTTTAGTCAACGGAGTGATCAGAACTATCATATTGCCTGACTGCGTCCTTGTTTGATCACCGTACTGAGTGATGTGCACCATAATCCGTGTGAGCGTTCACTAAGGTCATCAGTAGATGGGTAAAATTGCGGAGTGATCGCGAACTGTGAAGACTGCGACTGTTGCATTGAGCATAGATAAGTAAGAATCGCCTGCGAGGTTTCAGACTTCATTTTCGCTCGTTAACAGTCCGATACGAGATGGCTGTATGCTACAACCAATGGTCTAGGTGTTTTATACAGTTTTTGCCTTGATATTTCTCTTTTCAACTATTCTTAATCACTCTTGAGATGAACGGTGACTCGAAACAAAGTGCAGATCTGGTCAGACTCATGATAACTACACGGAATGAATAGATTAGTGATGTTAACAAAGGTGGTAGCCAATGGTGTTCAGCGATATGAATGTGACAGTTGTTTGGCTCAGTTCTATTTGAAATGAGGCCAGTTTATAAGGGGAGGAGGGCTGTGAATGTTTCAAAGTAGCTGTCTCTCAAGTACAATGTTATTTTTACTTTTAATCCGGTTGTTTGTTTCCTGGAGGTACCCACCTTAGTGTTGATCGTTTAAATCTAGGGCCACAGTTGTCATACCTTGAATTGCCCCCCTTTTTCTGTGAACTAGTGTTAGTTTTCTCCACTAGGTATCATGGTTCTGTCTTCCTTAAAACTGTAACATGCTTTTGTAGATGTTATCAGCGATTTGGTTTGATTTCCTTCGCGTAATTTCTTGAAATGCTTCTGAGTCATTTTTGGGGGCGGATGAATAGTTTGTTTGATTTAGCACCACTTTTCCTTATTCTCTTAGACTGACTTTGAACCAAGTTTTCTGGCGTGAAATCGTCTCTTTCTTGTTGGTTGATATTTTTCAAGCATGCATATTAGTGTGTGTGGTCGGATTAAACGCATGTAGGCAGGATTATGCCCCATATTGAAAAACTTTTGTACTTCCTTTCAGTTAGCTGACCATTTGACTCACCCATCCAGTAAATTGGATTTACGAACCATGCCTTGTGAACCGTGCATTCCCGGAGTCGTATTTACTGGCGTGATTCGGAATCCGACGGCCACGCAAGGCTGTTCTGCCTGCACTAGTCCAATTTCTTCACGCTTCATCACCTAACAGCCCACCCAACCCCACTTTTGACTCTAACAATGACGGCGGGGCTAGTGGTACCGCTGATGGCGTTGATAGTTCTGTGATGGACCGTGATTCTGGTTCATACGTAAGTGGATAACGGTCCAAGTTGTTCTGTGTTCTGAGTTCTTTTCATTTTGAAGGAATACACGCTTCAGTGACCTATTCTGCATTGCTCAATTTTGACATAGGTTGTGTCCACCTATGTTTGCGATGATGTAAAGGTACTATACTTTCAACGGTACCTTTTCGTCATTTGGTAAGACTGGTCTGCTTCGTCGTTCTCCTAAGGATTTTTCATGTTTTCTGTGAGTAACTGATTGTCACAATAAAGTTCTGCCGTCGAATCTGTTAGCGTGCGTGTTGT
>LOND01001433.1:39059-55039 GCA_014220965.1 Paragonimus kellicotti | reverse complement strand
CCGATCCGTGTCCCCAGTTAATGTACTACTGCCACCGTACTGTTGCGGTTCCAAGATATTACGTTTTAGGACGAACGCTGGATTCCAGCATTTTCAATGTTTATCATTAGCCATTATGTCATCCAATCGCCCACCAACTGGTTCATTTCACAGTTTGAAGTGAACTTAGCCGTAATGTGTAGTTTGCTATCATAGTTTTATCAGGCCACAGTTGGAGAATACACAATCAGCCTACTCTGACCCTGAAAAATTTCAAACTGTGATGATCACTTGGAAATGGGTTGATGCATGCCCCAGAAATCCGACACAGTAGTAGTTAGTTGTTGTCTATTCTTTGTCTTTTGCGGTGTAACCTATTTTGGGTAACTTATTTTCTGAACGTTATTGGGTTCGATGAAATGCGGTTTCTTGTATGTTGATGGCGGGTTAAAACAGTATCTGGATGTTCTTCGTTGTTTGCATTTTGGTCGAGGCAATTAAATTCCTACCACTCAGGTCAGTAACATTATTCTGTTCGGCTTAACTTATTTTACGGTGCTCCAATCGACTCACGTTTGAGAGGTAATGACGCCTAAAGATCGGGCAAGGCCATTTCTGTTTTCGTTTCAACTATCCTCTCAGCCCTTTCTATCATTTTTGAGAGATTACTAATGAGTAGTCGATTTGAAAATCATATTTTATCCACCGCTGGATGGTCAGCCGCGAGGTCAGTCAAATAGTGCATGCGGGACAGATGGCACTCTTCTCGCCCACTCATTGGACTGTGTACGTCAGTGGCTTAGCAAACTGGAGATGTCAGAACGCGTAGAGCTTGTGAAAACGTGCATACTCCAAGTCGTTCACGACGATTCCCCGGATGAAACCACTTTTCACCCAATCGGTATCCTCTCCGCGAGTGTTCTGAAACAAGTGACTGATAAGTTGTTCTCACTTATGTCGAGTCACAAGAAACCAGGAGATGCAGACGAGTGCGCCCCATCCTTGCGTAAGCAGCTTGAAACTACGCGTGCACCTGAGTCGCCAAAGGTCAGTTTACAAATAGGGTTTATCATTACCACTACAATTGCTAATAATAATAATAATAATAATAATAATAATAATAATAATAATAATACTTCGATCTGTGTGTCACATTGAGGCATGCTGATGCAAAAAGTTTATTAATGTATCTGTGTCCGGTTTTTTATTCGATGTGATTTTGTTTACAAAGAAGGTTAGGGCTTGTAAGTGTATTTTTAACTTATCTTTTCAAGAAACGCCAATCATCTCTGAACTCCTGGTTTATTTGTAAAACAACCCCGTTTCAACTATATTACAAGTCAGTATCTGGCCCTCTCTTTCGATACTTGTATAAATCATTTCTTCTCGGATTACTGAACTATAGTTACCTGTTACAACAAAACCGACATCCCTACGGACTTATTCTCACGCAAGTCCTTGTCTTCTGTGAGCTTTTCAGTTGAATCTTTGCTATCACTTTGGTATTTGGTACAGTCTCAAGTGCTAGTCGTTCTGCTGATATGTGCAATATTCCGCCAACCAAACATTTGTTGTTCGTACTGCCCCTCTGAATCATTCAACGTGTATCTACAACCTGTTTTGAGTTCGTGATAAGGAAACGACGAATAACGGTAATGAACAACGAAGTACGGAGTATACGCGATCAGTTAGTCTCTTCCCATCCACCCGAGGCTACCGCATGAACACAGGAAAAAGACTGGCCTTCAAACAGAGCTTCTTTATGTCGCTCAGCCCGAAGACAACATGGTCACAAACCCGTTCGTATTTATAGGGTTTGCGACTAGTAACAAAGCAAAGCCAAAAAGAATGGACCAGACAAAAGTCCAGACAGTTCAGTCTGGGCGTGTAGTCAGGATGACAACAGTTGTCACGACGGCTGAGGACGATCGTGGAGACCGGAGAAGTACACGACTATAGCAACGGTGAAGGTCGTTGACAGTGTACTTTGTTTGTCTTGTTGTCACACAATATTTTCGGGGAACTGGCGACTTCCCCGACAGTTGATATTTTTCAAGCATGCATATTAGTGTGTGTGGTCGGATTAAACGCATGTAGGCAGGATTATGCCCCATATTGAAAAACTTTTGTACTTCCTTTCAGTTAGCTGACCATTTGACTCACCCATCCAGTAAATTGGATTTACGAACCATGCCTTGTGAACCGTGCATTCCCGGAGTCGTATTTACTGGCGTGATTCGGAATCCGACGGCCACGCGCAAGGCTGTTCTGCCTGCACTAGTCCAATTTCTTCACGCTTCATCACCTAACAGCCCACCCAACCCCACTTTTGACTCTAACAATGACGGCGGGGCTAGTGGTACCGCTGATGGCGTTGATAGTTCTGTGATGGACCGTGATTCTGGTTCATACGTAAGTGGATAACGGTCCAAGTTGTTCTGTGTTCTGAGTTCTTTTCATTTTGAAGGAATACACGCTTCAGTGACCTATTCTGCATTGCTCAATTTTGACATAGGTTGTGTCCACCTATGTTTGCGATGATGTAAAGGTACTATACTTTCAACGGTACCTTTTCGTCATTTGGTAAGACTGGTCTGCTTCGTCGTTCTCCTAAGGATTTTTCATGTTTTCTGTGAGTAACTGATTGTCACAATAAAGTTCTGCCGTCGAATCTGTTAGCGTGCGTGTTGTTGATGAGACCCGACGAGGTCGGAACTATTGTCCACCACTTCATCGGTGGTCAGTGGGACCATCTATCTACGAAATTTCTCTCGATTCCCTCTGATGGCGTGATGAACTGTTGGTAGTTTGCAGGCCGTCCACAAAATAGCTAGTCGATTTCAAGCTGTTAGAAATGGTGGTATAACAGTAATGAAAATGATATTGTTGCATGTTCGATAGCTGGAACTTTTCTTTAATCTGCTTCGCAACTTGTCGATAGATGATCGTGCGAAGACTACTCACTGGACCTGAGCAATACCTAGTTGTTGTGATGGGATGCCTCGATCAGACGTAGTTTGAAACAACTGAAACGATGGTGATCTCGTTTGTATCCTAAGCGAGTTGGTTTTACCTCCGATTAGATAAACTGCTTCCGATGGCGAAGGTTTAATTTGTGCGAGTCACTGCCCAACTGGTTTTTGCCCATACGTAATTGACTTCAGAGGGAATTTTGTTAATGACGAACAAAGAGGATTCGTGGGATGATTGCAGATCAAACGAAACTGAAGGATCCTGTATGCCCCTAATTACTTTTTACAGGGTTTCTAGAGAACGGTCGACGAAGGGACCAACGATTTTGATAAAAAATGGTTTTGGATAGTGAAGCGCTGCAAGATTACAATGTGCTATAAGCTGTAAAATAAAAAGATGACTGAGGGGCTAATAAATGGCAGACAAAATAACACGCTTTGGCTACCGAACACGGTAAGCACAATTTAGCGTACAAAACAACAGTAGATGAGAGACAACAATGAAACTCGAGCACAGCATCACTCTACCGGAATGGCTCAAATGACCAAGCTATCTGAAAACCGGGCTTAGTTTCCTGTTTGTTTGTATCGAGTCCGCATTTGGACCCATCAACTCATGAAGTTATCACGACACTGTAATTGGGTGTCCCAGGTACCGAGTTGGTATTGTTTGCAAATCACAGGACAATTTTTGTGCCTCAGCTTCAGTGAGTTGCTCCTGTAACAACGATGTTTACTAGCCAAAAACAAGTTTCGCAACGGGTGGGGTAGTTGTTGGAGGATTGTATATTATTAAGATTAAGGCAACTGTAATATGTTTATAATACATATAGAATTGGTTCAGTTCAAACAGTCTACTGAGACGTGGTATGAGAGTGATGCGATCCAGTTTGCTACTGTTCGTTTTGCCCGATAAGAGTAATACCTGGATAATAACTTTATCTAGCTCAGACTGAAACCTCGTTTTCCCATCATCGTATGCGTCATTCTATCATTGGTTCACACTGTTGATTAACGGCCATTCAACTGTTATGAGGAGGTGTTCTGCTTTACAGATGATAGAGAGAGAAGAGCTAAGACCTAATTCATGAGGCATCATCGAGCTCTTTCAGATTGTGTGGACAGTTTCGGTCGTCTGTGTCCATTGTAACAACTTCTCTCATTGATATGCTTTGCTTGTATCAGCTTGCTTTTCACTCCGTCAGCTGCAAATCTCACGTTGGCTTGAGAGACGCTTTCATGGAGTTGTACGTAATATTCCGAGCGCCTCTGTGTTCATCACCGTACCATTGGATTGGCAAAGCATCTGAACGTCCTTTTGTTTTCTAATGGTGCTTTTGAGTTTTTTACAGGCTGGCTTTCGATCACACGCCACTTTTTCGACGCCGATTGCTAAACTATCCGGCGAAGGTTCGAACCCAGTCCAGTTCTAACCCCTCTATATAGGTTTGACTGTGGTAATGTGCTAATAATATTCAAGGTGTATGTTCAGTTTGTATCCTAAAAGGCCCAGACTTTACGCACACTCCATGTTAATTAGCGTTTATCTGAAACTATGTGTTTATCCGATCCGTGTCCCCAGTTAATGTACTACTGCCACCGTACTGTTGCGGTTCCAAGATATTACGTTTTAGGACGAACGCTGGATTCCAGCATTTTCAATGTTTATCATTAGCCATTATGTCATCCAATCGCCCACCAACTGGTTCATTTCACAGTTTGAAGTGAACTTAGCCGTAATGTGTAGTTTGCTATCATAGTTTTATCAGGCCACAGTTGAGAATACACAATCAGCCTACTCTGACCCTGAAAAATTTCAAACTGTGATGATCACTTGGAAATGGGTTGATGCATGCCCCAGAAATCCGACACAGTAGTAGTTAGTGTTGTCTATTCTTTGTCTTTTGCGGTGTAACCTATTTTGGGTAACTTATTTTCTGAACGTTATTGGGTTCGATGAAATGCGGTTTCTTGTATGTTGATGGCGGGTTAAAACAGTATCTGGATGTTCTTCGTTGTTTGCATTTTGGTCGAGGCAATTAAATTCCTACCACTCAGGTCAGTAACATTATTCTGTTCGGCTTAACTTATTTTACGGTGCTCCAATCGACTCACGTTTGAGAGGTAATGACGCCTAAAGATCGGGCAAGGCCATTTCTGTTTTCGTTTCAACTATCCTCTCAGCCCTTTCTATCATTTTTGAGAGATTACTAATGAGTAGTCGATTTGAAAATCATATTTTATCCACCGCTGGTCAGCCGCGAGGTCAGTCAATAATGCATGCGGGACAGATGGCACTCTTCTCGCCCACTCATTGGACTGTGTACGTCAGTGGCTTAGCAAACTGGAGATGTCAGAACGCGTAGAGCTTGTGAAAACGTGCATACTCCAAGTCGTTCACGACGATTCCCCGGATGAAACCACTTTTCACCCAATCGGTATCCTCTCCGCGAGTGTTCTGAAACAAGTGACTGATAAGTTGTTCTTACTTATGTCGAGTCACAAGAAACCAGGAGATGCAGACGAGTGCGCCCCATCCTTGCGTAAGCAGCTTGAAACTACGCGTGCACCTGAGTCGCCAAAGGTCAGTTTACAAATAGGGTTTATCATTACCACTACAATTGCTAATAATAATAATAATAATAATAATAATAATAATAATAATAATAATAATACTTCGATCTGTGTGTCACATTGAGGCATGCTGATGCAAAAAGTTTATTAATGTATCTGTGTCCGGTTTTTTATTCGATGTGATTTTGTTTACAAAGAAGGTTAGGGCTTGTAAGTGTATTTTTAACTTATCTTTTCAAGAAACGCCAATCATCTCTGAACTCCTGGTTTATTTGTAAAACAACCCCGTTTCAACTATATTACAAGTCAGTATCTGGCCCTCTCTTTCGATACTTGTATAAATCATTTCTTCTCGGATTACTGAAGCTATAGTTACCTGTTACAACAAAACCGACATCCCTACGGACTTATTCTCACGCAAGTCCTTGTCTTCTGTGAGCTTTTCAGTTGAATCTTTGCTATCACTTTGGTATTTGGTACAGTCTCAAGTGCTAGTCGTTCTGCTGATATGTGCAATATTCCGCCAACCAAACATTTGTTGTTCGTACTGCCCCTCTGAATCATTCAACGTGTATCTACAACCTTTTTGAGTTCGTGATAAGGAAACGACGAATCAACGGTAATGAACAACGAAGTACGGAGTATACGCGATCAGTTAGTCTCTTCCCATCCACCCGAGGCTACCGCATGAACACAGGAAAAGACTGGCCTTCAAACAGAGCTTCTTTATGTCGCTCAGCCCGAAGACAACATGGTCACAAACCCGTTCGTATTTATAGGGTTTGCGACTAGCAACAAAGCAAAGCCAAAAAGAATGGACCAGACAAAAGTCCAGACAGTTCAATCTGGGCGTGTAGTCAGGATGACAACAAGTTATCACGACGGCTGAGGACGATCGTGGAGACCGGAGAAGTACACGACTATAGCAACGGTGAAGGTCGTTGACAGTGTACTTTGTTTGTCTTGTTGTCACACCATATTTTCGGGGAACTGGCGACTTCCCCGACATTGATCCATTTCGTGAGCAATCTTTACACATTGATCTAATACGTCAAAGTTTTATCTGCACTCGACCAATACATCTAGGTCAAGGTTTATTCAACTGTACTTCCGTTCCCTGAATCACACTATAAACGGATGCTATGTGATCACTAGAACATATGTGCGGTGCCTATTCATACACGATCACTTGAGGCTTTCGTTTTAGAGTAATCGTACCCGAGGCTATCAACTCAAATGAAACAGTTGCGACATGAAGTTGAGGCCATCCCGCCGAAAAGCAGACCGACACAAACTGCACTAGTCTAATTTTTTCCAGTTTTTTTTAAATGAGACTAGTTGAATGACACTATCTAAAATACATTCTCCTCATACTGTTTTTCTTAAGTTTGTTTGAAGCCAGATACTGGGTGTGGCCCTGTTCTGCCGACTTAAAGCTCCTTGGTCTTCGATCACCACTCTGACTTTGTTCTTAGTGTGGACAGTCGGACCAATATTCTACCCGAGTTCAAATCATAACGGTACGGACAGCTATAGAATTATAAGGCCAACTAGCTTTAAACTTACATTTGTCCAGGTGAGATGCAAATATCGTTATTATTTAGCTCGACCATAACCTCACTGTTATGTGAGGAGGCCTGATTGTCCGTTACAACAGCCTGCAGACTGTGGTTATTCTATTCTTCCTGTAGTACCTTGTACGATATTGCGATCTGGATAAAGCACCAGTATCGGTTATAACTGTTTTCACTGTTTTGACATAGTAACATTGCACAGTGATGTTCTCACGTTGTTAGAGTCTCGTAGAACGAAATGCTGTCCTTCTCACGATAAATCCTTTTTGTTTCCACCTCGTGTGGGGTTATTAACAGAGGTAGTTGCTGTATCTTTCAACCTATCTATCTGTAGTGTTGATCTCGTATTTTTGTAAATCGACTTAGTCTCTCGGTCTGTTTTCACTCTACATTCGTTTTGTTAATTCCCAGGCACTGAGCAGCATAGGCATCGCATTGAACCGCGGTCGACGGTTGACCATGCCCGCATCGAACGAACTCAAATCATACCACCATGCCAACTTGACCAAGGGCGTTTGTTCAAAGCACTCGTCACCCAAACATCGTGCTTCGGACGATTCTTCCAGTGTTCTCAATAGAGAGGACGTGAAACCTGACTGGTTGGAGGTTAGTCTGGGTCGTTTCTCTTTTTTTCCCTGATATGGGATGATTGGTATTAATCAAGACGATAGCAAGAATACTACTTGTTGTATGACCACTCAGTTGGAAGTTTAAGCTATTCTCGAATATTTGGCCATCGATATTCGTGTCCAGTCACATGATGCCAACTGGGAAACATCTGAGAGGTTAATAGACAGATTTTGTTGGAGAGGATCGACCGAGTTTGGTCGTTCAGTATCCAAACTTAGATGATTGCATCAGGTGCTAAAAGTATTTCGTGCATTTTTTGCGGATACTGCAGCCAATTGACGTAACGTTCAATGTAGGCGGTTTGTGAGAAATGTGAATATTTTACACAGATTCACATTACGCGTTTCTTCGCATGATTGTTAGTTTTTATTTGTATCGTTTGATTACCGGAGTCTGTGATAAAAGACATTAAGCAGGTAACGGTAGTCGGATTCAACGGCTTGTGTTGTCAGTTTGTGACTGAAGTTCCCGTGATGTGAACACATTCATAAAACGAGGCAATGGAAATAACAAGATGTAGGTGTTGTCTTAATCTCTCAGATTTTCTCGTTTGTAATGTATGAACAGCTTGTTGACTGCTTGAGTTTAGAGGTTGAACTTTTATTGGTTAAGTGCTATCCTTTTTTTCTGTTTATGTGTGTACTAAAGCCGTTTTTCCTAGCTTGTGACTATTACAGCTTAGTTTTAGCCATCGATGTGTGATGATTGTTATATAAACCGTTTATTGTCTTATATTCTCACTTTCGCTCCGGTTGAACACAGACAGAGTATCTGACGCATCTACCCGCTTTGTTCCCTGATCGTCTCACGAGCCGTTCTATAGACGCTGTCGAGGGAGTCAGCTATCGACTTTATCGTCGACTATCCGCTTTTCCTCGAACAACTCAGTCTAAGTCGCCAAGTTCTAGTACCGATTGTCTGGAGTCGATCGACGAGTTGCGTGGATCAGCCACCATTGAGGATGAGGCCGAACTGGCTTTGCTCAAGGTCTCGTTCGGCGATCTTAACCAAATTGGAGGGGGAGTGCTGTCCACGAATGCGAACGCTGGCAGATTATCGGTTTGTACGACTTGGCCGTCTACACACTCGAATGCAGTCATGCAACGTTGTCTGGAATGCCTCCAACATACTCCGCAGTTCCAACAGGCAGGTTTTTATGGTTTATGCTTGTTAAAAATATCGATCTCCAAGTTGTGGAAGATTTTTATGATTGCGCGTCAATTCAACTGATATGTCTCACCCAAGTGGCCGATTAAACTTGAACTTTTCGAAAGGGGCCGACTGGAAAGTCTATGGGAATGCGACAGCTGCGATCAATTGTGGGTGATGTTCAATTTATATTAAAACCGAAATCCCCTACTACTCATCAGTAATTGAACATGTGTCGTGAACCTTTTTGGACCTGTTCTCAAATCTCCAGCATTGTTGAGACCAACACCAGCTGTGTAACAAAAGACTAATTCTGAACCTAGACAATGTAATGTGTTTATTACGAAGACAGCACCAATTGATCATACGCTCAAAAGGCTGAAAGATAGATCGTAACTGAAGTAATCAAATAATAAAGTAGCGCTCGGTCACTGCATCACACCACCGTCGCCTTTGACGATTCGCGATCCTCAGCTCCGTCGGGTTGTGTGAGCTGACCTGTGCTATTTGCCGTGTATGGTTTTGTAGATAATCGCAGAAGTTGCCTTGCATGTGAGCCTGTGTATCTTGTTGGTTATAACCATGTGGTTGTATCGACGCGCTAGGTTGGACCAGTATGTTTTAACCAGATGATCTTAATGGTCTAACCGTCAGTTGTTCAGGTCGACCGATACACATTGGCGTTTGGTCAAAACACGCGGGTGTATTCAAGCATATCTGTGCACACGTGACCATGACTCACAGTATACATACACTCGTACACAAGCAATCTCTGTTGTCATCTTTGTTGTTCTGTACGACCATACACGGAAAATTGCACTAGGTCGTGTAACAATGTAGACTAACTTTCCCTGAATCACACTATAAACGGATGCTATGTGATCACTAGAACATATGTGCGGTACCCTTCATACACGATCACTTGAGGCTTTCGTTTTAGAGTAATCGTACCCGAGGCTATCAACTCAAATGAAACAGTTGCGACATGAAGTTGAGGCCATCCCGCCGAAAAGCAGACCGACACAAACTGCACTAGTCTAATTTTTTCCAGTTTTTTTTTTAAAATGAGACTAGTTGAATGACACTATCTAAAATACATTCTCCCTCATACTGTTTTTCTTAAGTTTGTTTTGAATCCGGATACATTGGTTGTGGCCCTGTTCTGCCGACTTAAAGCTCCTGGCTTCGAGTCACCACTCTTGACTTTTCTCTAGGTGCTGACAGTCGGACAATATTTCTACCCGAGTTCGATCATAACGGTGTACGACAGCTATTAGATGATATAAGGCCGACTAGTTCTTTTAAACTTACATTTGTCCAGGTGAGATGCAAATATCGTTATTATTTAGCTCGACCATAACCTCACTGTTATGTGAGGAGGCCTGATTGTCCGTTACAACAGCCTGCAGACTGTGGTTATTCTATTCTTCCTGTAGTACCTTGTACGATATTGCGATCTGGATAAAGCACCAGTATCGGTTATAACTGTTTTCACTGTTTTGACATAGTAACATTGCACAGTGATGTTCTCACGTTGTTAGAGTCTCGTAGAACGAAATGCTGTCCTTCTCACGATAAATCCTTTTTGTTCACACCGGTGGGTGTTTATTATCAGAGGGTAGTGCTGTATGTTAACCCTATCTATCTGTAGTGTTGATCTCGTATTTTTGTAAATCGACTTAGTCTCTCGGTCTGTTTTCACTCTACATTCGTTTTGTTAATTCCCAGGCACTGAGCAGCATAGGCATCGCATTGAACCGCGGTCGACGGTTGACCATGCCCGCATCGAACGAACTCAAATCATACCACCATGCCAACTTGACCAAGGGCGTTTGTTCAAAGCACTCGTCACCCAAACATCGTGCTTCGGACGATTCTTCCAGTGTTCTCAATAGAGAGGACGTGAAACCTGACTGGTTGGAGGTTAGTCTGGGTCGTTTCTCTTTTTTTCCCCTGATGGGATGATTGGTATTAATCAAGACGATAGCAAGAATACTACTTGTTGTATGACCACTCAGGTTGGAAAGTTTAAGCTATTCTCGAATATTTGGCCATCGATATTCGTGTCCAGTCACATGATGCCAACTGGGAAACATCTGAGAGGTTAATAGACAGATTTTGTTGGAGAGGATCGACCGAGTTCGGTCATTCAGTATCCAAACTTAGATGATTGCATCAGGTGCTAAAAGTATTTCGTGCATTTTTTGCGGATACTGCAGCCAATTGACGTAACGTTCAATGTAGGCGGTTTGTGAGAAATGTGAATATTTTACACAGATTCACATTACGCGTTTCTTCGCATGATTGTTAGTTTTTATTTGTATCGTTTGATTACCGGAGTCTGTGATAAAAGACATTAAGCAGGTAACGGTAGTCGGATTCAACGGCTTGTGTTGTCAGTTTGTGACTGAAGTTCCCGTGATGTGAACACATTCATAAAACGAGGCAATGGAAATAACAAGATGTAGGTGTTGTCTTAATCTCTCAGATTTTCTCGTTTGTAATGTATGAACAGCTTGTTGACTGCTTGAGTTTAGAGGTTGAACTTTTATTGGTTAAGTGCTATCCTTTTTTTCTGTTTATGTGTGTACTAAAGCCGTTTTTCCTAGCTTGTGACTATTACAGCTTAGTTTTAGCCATCGATGTGTGATGATTGCTATATAAACCGTTTATTGTCTTATATTCTCACTTTCGCTCCGGTTGAACACAGACAGAGTATCTGACGCATCTACCCGCTTTGTTCCCTGATCGTCTCACGAGCCGTTCTATAGACGCTGTCGAGGGAGTCAGCTATCGACTTTATCGTCGACTATCCGCTTTTCCTCGAACAACTCAGTCTAAGTCGCCAAGTTCTAGTACCGATTGTCTGGAGTCGATCGACGAGTTGCGTGGATCAGCCACCATTGAGGATGAGGCCGAACTGGCTTTGCTCAAGGTCTCGTTCGGCGATCTTAACCAAATTGGAGGGGGAGTGCTGTCCACGAATGCGAACGCTGGCAGATTATCGGTTTGTACGACTTGGCCGTCTACACACTCGAATGCAGTCATGCAACGTTGTCTGGAATGCCTCCAACATACTCCGCAGTTCCAACAGGCAGGTTTTTATGGTTTATGCTTGTTAAAAATATCGATCTCCAAGTTGTGGAAGATTTTTATGATTGCGCGTCAATTCAACTGATATGTCTCACCCAAGTGGCCGATTAAACTTGAACTTTTCGAAAGGAGCCGACTGGAAAGTCTATGGGAATGCGACAACTGCGATCAGTTGTAGGTGATGTTCAATTTATATGAAAACGAAATCACCTACTACTCATCAGTAATTGAACATGTGTCGTGAACCTTTTTGGACCTGTTCTCAAATCTCCAGCATTGTTGAGACCAACACCAGCTGTGTAACAAAAGACTAATTCTGAACCTAGACAATGTAATGTGTTTATTACGAAGACAGCACCAATTGATCATACGCTCAAAAGGCTGAAAGATAGATCGTAACTGAAGTAATCAAATAATAAAGTAGCGCTCGGTCACTGCATCACACCACCGTCGCCTTTGACGATTCGCGATCCTCAGCTCCGTCGGGTTGTGTGAGCTGACCTGTGCTATTTGCCGTGTATGGTTTTGTAGATAATCGCAGAAGTTGCCTTGCATGTGAGCCTGTGTATCTTGTTGGTTATAACCATGTGGTTGTATCGACGCGCTAGGTTGGACCAGTATGTTTTAACCAGATGATCTTAATGGTCTAACCGTCAGTTGTTCAGGTCGACCGATACACATTGGCGTTTGGTCAAAACACGCGGGTGTATTCAAGCATATCTGTGCACACGTGACCATGACTCACAGTATACATACACTCGTACACAAGCAATCTCTGTTGTCATCTTTGTTGTTCTGTACGACCATACACGGAAAATTGCACTAGGTCGTGTAACAATGTAGACTAACTTTCCTTGAATGAAGAGAGCATTGTAAAACAGTGTCCTCGCACCAATCTGTTGCTCGGTCACGCAAGTTGTGGTCACAGTTTACTGGGTGTTTTGGGTTGTAATTTCCACTTGTAATTTCTCTTGGAGCTTGTTGTGAGGTCTTCTATTTCAGGGTTATTTGTTCACTGCCACTCCACCGTGTGTGTGTGTGTGTGTGTTAAAGTAGAAATTGTATGAACATTCTCGCTACGATTCAACACCATACGAACATCCTCAAACAGATTACGTTAACATCATTCGTCGTTTTTCAGAGTTTAGTGTAGCTTCCTGATGTTATATCTGCACGTCCTGATCCGATTTTCCGGGTGAGACTAGAACAGTGTACAAAGGTTTGGAAGCTTTTAACGTGAACCAATCTTCCAAGATGGGTATTACGACGAATCTGCCAATTACGAGCAAAACACATTATTGCAAGGATGATTGGATTAATAATACAAACTCTTGATTTGATTTCCACTGCTCCCCTAACACACCGCGAATTTCTTAATAAATTCTTACACACTACCGAATTTCTTGCCATCCCGAAGCAATAGATAAAGACGGTCGATGAAAGCAAACTAGGCGATATCCTGCTGATCTTCTACACGTCATTTGACCGAAATGATCATTCGATTTTGTGCCTACAGTTTTGCAAGTATGGTGCGTTGATCGTTTTCTCCCGTGGTTCACTGAGTATCTCAGCTGTTTCCATGTCAAGGTCAATTGTATATTCTCTTGATAATGTTACGCTACTAGCGGCGCGACACGAGGTTGAACCCAGTTTATTCGCGTTCGAATTTCTGTACCTTGTTGATTCCTTCATGTCTCTGAATATTGATGTTGAGAAATACTGGTACATACTGTCAGTATAATAAATGGTGAACAGTTGTAGAAGATTCTTGGGGTTCAACAGGCCCTCATCTAATGTAGCAAGGTGCGCAATATTTAACCTATTTTCGCTGGCTACTCATTTACGGACAGTAAGCTGGTCACCCTACTCGAAACAACAGTTACAAGCGATTTCAGTTTGTTCCGACTGACACCCCAAGTAATTACGTTAGCCCCCCATTGAGCTGGTTGTGACGTTTCTCTTCGAATGCCACAACGTTCTACTCTTTGTCCGTTTCTCATGATTTGCACACGTATGGTTGTGAGATACGATTGGGAATGACGATACTTTGTATCCTGACTTGTCCGAACAAACTGCTTGAACCAGGTCAATTTCCTGTATGCACTGCCCAGCAACAGTGACCCCTCTCCTGTGGGCGCCAAACTGTCTTTTCGACCGAGGCTTGCTTTCTTCTCATGCCACACTGTACTTCAGGGACAAATGACAGTTCACTACCCACGCATTTGTCGTTTATGATATTCGTCGTCTGAATTTGGACTGCTGGCCTCCGCGACATAATACCACATCAAACGTGTACTTCGTGGTCGATCAGTTGAACTAAATTGGACTCCATATTTTCTCTAAATGGTTGTCGCAAAGTATCGTATCGTTTATAGACGCTGTAACATTGCTTTTATTTTGTTTATCAGAAATCGATCCCTTCCGTTGCGAAGCCTTTCAAACGGTGTCTCAATACTCATCTCAGCGTATATGCCGAAACTAAAGCATCAAACGCCTGATTTACTATCAACACCTGGTTCGGTACGCGTGACTACTCAGATCATTGCCGCCTTCAATGACGTGTCTGCGTTCGTACCATTTCTAGTTCTTCCGCTTAGACTTCTATTAATTTTCAACCTTCTTAGTAACGTTTTCTTCTAGGATATTCCACGTCACTGTTGTGAGCAGTGGCCCGAACCACAATACCTTCTGATAAGGTTCAAAACCGTCGTTATGATGATATGTCGGCGTTGAACAATGCCAAACTGTGTCGTTACACACATCACGGACATTAAGTCAACTGTTTTATTCTTTTGGCTATGGAAGTCCATTCATCAGAATGGGTCTGGTTTAGGTTTTCACTGTCACTACCACTCAGCTATTGATGGCTACATGCTACGGTACGCTTGCGGGATTCAGATGGCTTTGGCAAAACAGTGTGTACTTTTTGATACACTGGATGTTCTGGAATAACTCAAACATTTCCTTTTGGCAATTCGTAAATGTTGAAGAGACGTAACGTAAGTATATCACTCAATTTTCACTCTTATACTGATAAAAGTGGGTAAAACCTACTTTCGGTTTTGCTTGTGACGCGGAAGTTAATAGTTCCTTCCACTCCTCGGTCGGTTGTTTTCTTATGATCTCAGTCTGAAATGCTGGAAGTTATCATTCCAACGATTATCGGAGTATTGTGTGAGGACTTCTGTGTGGTTCAACCTATTGCAAAGATGATCATGATTGCAACAGAAGGTAATTGTATCAACCGTACAGAAAGTCAAGATTAGAGCTTGCATTGAACTAGCTGATACATTTATCTGTCTTTGTGAGACTGATCTAACGAAATAAGTTAGCTGTAGTGTTTCTCCAGGTTTCGTCATCAACGTTTCCAGCATGCCACTAGTGCATTCGAATATTTCAACCAGAAGAGTGAAACCTGTTGAATTGATCAACCACTCCACCGATACACGATTAGATACACCGAATTGTATGGGGCAGTTCAACAATCATTGCCTCCTCTCTTTGGACAGAAAACTATTGACTTCAGCCTTAAAAAAGTAGGTGCCGTTGACAGCCTGAAGACGAAGTGCTTAATTGCAAGCGACAGGTGATGCTGCTGGTGATTCTACCGCAACTGCTGTCATCAAAACAAGTACTTTTGAAACACTGTGGAAAGAATGGAACAAACAACTCAGAATGAATTACTGAGGAAAGGGAATGTTGAAACAGATAATTGAAGAATTAGAAAAAACGATTGAAAGCACTCAAACTGATGCCAGTGCACGGGAACATTCGGTCGAAGCAAAAGCGTTAGGCGCCGATAAATTTGACGATGTTTATCTCATAATCGAGCAAAATGCACTACTTCAAAGAGCATTTTTTCAGTCTAATCAACTATGTATAATCTTAAGCGGTTCCTATTTGTATGATCATTCTTCTCTAAGTTTAATTCCAATTTTTATTGCTCAATTCTATATGTTTTTACAAAAATTTTCACTTAGTGGCATGCTGGAAACGTTGATGACGAAAC
>LOND01001432.1:16417-28383 GCA_014220965.1 Paragonimus kellicotti | reverse complement strand
AACATTCTCCCGTTTACGTCTTGGAGCGATTGAAACCAAATAAACTGTAGTTTTCTGATTTCTATAACATTCAGTCACATAATACATACGTATATGCATGCATATTTATATGCGCAACAACCACTTGTTGGACTTGTTGAAGGTCGTTCAAGACGTTTGTCATTCTATGGTCGATGGACCGGGTAACGCCGAATTTTTCCACGTCCGTGTCGTTTTGTGCAAAAGGCCGATCATAAATTTGGTTTGTACCTACTCGTCCATGTTTACCACATACAGAGAAAAGGATTGCAAACTATTTTCAACGTAATTTTACAGAAAAAAGAGGCTTCTCACATTTTTAGCCATCACCGCTTGCCTACTAAATCTTCCTGGTTTTCTCAGCTTCCGTTGCACTTGATTGTTTTAATGAGCTAACTGACGGGTGTCCAGCTGCAAACTCAATTTCGGTTGCTCCATTCTGAACGTCTTTTCTATTGGACAATTTGGATATTCGGCCAACTCATACTCAAGATGATGGGACCCTTTAATTTTAATGTAATTGAGTCAGCAGTACTGTACACATTTCAATCCCCTCAATCGCCTTTTGTGATATTTTTCGCAGTTGGGAGATACTCCAGTTAACCCGACCGTATGAATAAGCTTTGCTGGCATTGCGGGTTACGCGGTACCGAGTGAATCATTTTAAGTCGCTAGAATCGATTTACCAATTATCGTTGTCATTATTACCGTGTGCCGGATGATACTAACAGAGCTGCATTCCAGCAGACCCACTTCGAGGCAACGAGCAATCACAGTCGCCTTGGATGCAAAACTTCTGTACAAAACAGCACACGATGTCACACGTGGCAGAAATGGTATTTCCCTTGGCGAGGATCAGAACAAGAAGCTGGCTTCTTCTAATGTTTTTCTCTGCGTGAGCTGCGGGTACAGCGGTGACCAGAGCAACTCTTTGCTCTTGGCAAGCCAGGAGCGCTTCACGAAAGGCCATTCAGCATAAAAAAATTACCTGCAGGCGCAAATACAGGTCTCTTCTTGAATACCAGTTTTTGGTTTCTTCCATGGGGAATACGATAAATGGCACTAACTATAACTGAAATGAACGTGGAACTTGTTCGTTGTACAAGTTTCAGCCCTTGCTCTCCCTAAAGCTGCGGTCACCAAGAAAGCAGCGGCCCCCGTGGATGCACACGTAGAAGTGACTGAGACGAATGTGGTACAGAAAGTGTTCAGGAGAAGGAGAAGGGTTGATTCCTAAAGCCGATTCATCGCAATATTTCAAGCTGAAACAGCCATATCAGCCAAGTCTATGAGAGTGCGGCAGCTGCGAGCAATTGTGGGTGGTGTTCAACTTGAAAATAACCACAGATGTCTGACTTTATCCGCGTTCTTTGGGAATTCGAGTTAACCGACCGTTTTTGGATGATTATGAAGTCTATCTACATCTATTTGCAACCGACTACTCTGGAAAGATGAAAATCACGATTTTTGCCCCACTAAACGGGTGTTTTTTATTGTTTCAAGAAGCCGAAAACAATAACAAAAAGGTGGTCATTCGATAAACTAAAGGAGTTGTGAATCGACTGAACCTGATAATTCGACTAATAGACGAGGGTTAGTAGTAAAGTAGCAATAATGAAACTAGTGATAAATTGTTCTTCATTTTATCATTCGATAATCCGTGAAACTGGAGCTGCCACCTTAAGCAGACATTTGCGGATGTGATAATATGGTTGCAGCATTCACCTTGAAATGAGATATGCTCAATTACAGCGTGGGCACGTCATAAAACTTCGCGTAAAAACTCTACGGGTTCGGGTAGATATCACATGACATGATAACTATGCGTATTTTTAGTTCACTTTCACCCCGGATGATTTGTTTATGCATTATTTGTGAATGTGTCTATTGCTATTAGTTTTTCAGATTAAAAAATTATACGATCAGCTACATTCGTATGCTTTTAAGAAACAAGCATTGTATATAACGAATGCTTTGCGACTACATATTCGAAACTGTAAGCCGACGTTTGTCTGATACTTTTTTGAAAGGTACTGGTAGAACGCACTGCTTTGTAATATGCACTGTTGGTTTAGTTTATTATGCAATCATAAATCCGCGACTTATAGTTAAACGGATCGGAACATGTTTTGCAGTCGGTAAGTTTGACTTACGGCACGTAATCTAAAATCTTTATACGCTTACCACGGTTAATTTGTTTCCGGTTTACCCTCAGTGGGAACCTTCCTTATCTTGAGAACACAGTTATGTATCCAAAAGTTACGTGATATTACGGACATTAATTATGGTGGTTCAGCCGCGCTCGTTCGCGTGCATAGGCGGCATAAACGCATCGTCCGACGGGAGCGAATATCTGTTGACTGGTAACGCCGGGCACGGCGACTTTTCGGTTTGGTTGCTGAAGGTAACATGTGCTTCAACGTTTGCACAGTTGGTACCGTATAATTGAGTGAGTGATAACGTACCTGGTGACAGAGGTTGCAAACACACAGTGCAGAAGTAGCGGTCCGATTTTTCAGCTCTATTTATGCATTCTAGATGAAACTGGTTTCATTATAACACCCATAAATACTGACATCTATGAAGTCGCGGGATAAGAACCTTGTTAGAGGGTTTTTCGCCAAACGCGGCTGTTCTATATTGGGGGATGAAACGGAAATGGAGCCCACCCCTGGTAGGTTGCCTTCACTCTCTCAGTGGGCTGATGCATGAAAGTTACGATGGTTTCAAAATTCCTGCATCTTATCCTGGAAATCGCATTCTGCAGCTTAGTGCACCCTCAATGCAGTGCTTTGTGACTAGGCTAAAACTAACTGGAATCAACCGACGTGATCTTTCGTCGAAATTACTTATATTTAGCAATCCAAGGGCAGTGGTTGGGAAAACGGCCTCAAAAAAACGTGGTCTTAGTTGAGAACAACTTACTATGTGGATAGACCTGTATTCTGAAGACGGACGGCACGTGAGTGCATGTCAACCGAATAAACTCGTAAGAGTTGTGCAGACATTCGCCGTCACTGCTGATCACCGTTCAGTGAGTCCTTTCATTGGCTACTGAAAGTTAATGAATAACATCAAAACATCCATCTACTTTGCACTCATTTACAAGCTCAACGCATAGTAAGAAGATAATTCTATCTATGTGCCAAAGTAGCTGTTGATCGGTGAACCTTGTCAGTCGAGCGATGGACCATGTATGATTAATGGTTGTGCCGAGCTGACCTCGGGAATGAACACTCTTTTTCAGTTCAACGTTGGCATTTTGCATTTGTGACCTCTAGGATGAACAACATTGTGTTGTGTGTGGATGACCCACTTGGTCTTTGAATTTAACCAGTTGAATGTGAAACAATTCATGAACTCTAGATATGTTGATATTTCACTTAAAGCTAAATCGTAAATTGATGGGTAGGTTTGCCTATTACTTTAGGCTACCAGTGATAGCCATCCGATGGGACAGATAGAGGACCCCAAATAAATTTTTCTGCATGGTAATTATGAAGCAAATTATCGCCTGCTTCTCGACAGCATTCCTAACACCCAAATAATGCGGCGCTATGTCGCACCTACGAGCAACGCGTGTTGCTCGTATTTGTGCCGTCATCTTGTCTGTCACAGAGGTTTCAACGACAATGCCATTAAACTTTGCACCACGAAATATTTCACACCGCGGGTGCAGGGAGACAAACTTTACATTTTTTACGTAGCCATATATCACGAGTTGTCTATGGAACATCCCACCCGTGATAAAGTGATATGAATTCAAACTGCAACCAGAGATGCCGAATGTTACAAGACGCATTTTTGTCAATTCTTTCCATGCGATGCGTAGAGACTGACTGCATCAGAGAAGTGTGAAAACAATTGGATTTACCGCTTTCACCGAAGGTACCTTTGCGTGTATCTGTCACAGTCGTATCTGCTATCATGCAAGATTCCATCAGTTTTTAAATGACTAAGCACTTGGGGAGCATTTTCCGCGCAACCCACACACGCAAACCCACCCAATAGTTACGGGAGATTCCAGTCGATGAGAGATATCGCGGAAATCCACGTCTGTTACCTACTTGCCCAAAATATCCGTAGAGAGGTGTTTGCCCAAGTGATTATCTGGAGTCGTTCACTTCACTCGTGGCGAATCGGTGGTTTGCAGAATGTCTTAGTTAAAAGTGCGTCTATCTCGTGAAGGTACTCTGATGTAAGGGAGTTAATAACCAAACTGGGTTTCCCCTTCACGAAGTAGACTCAAGTTCGATGGCAAATGCTAAGTTAACGAAACATCTGGAAGTATGTAAACTTCATTTACTAACCGACTCGTAAACCATAAGTTTTGTTCTCACGTAGCACCAGCACTACATTTTTCGCATGACCGCGACGTTACGCACAGCCACGTAATTATGTTTCAAGCGTCCACTATTAAATTTCGCGTGAACCATACGCACGCTTAGCACACCCACGTGAGGTCTGCGAGGGCCAATGTTGACACATGACACTCACGGGCACTGTGGTAGTTGAAAAAATCAAAGGCGCCAACCGGGTGCTATTTTACCATTTGCGTAGAAAGCTCTGTTCGACGGCTGCATTTTTATCCAACTCGTTTCGGCCTTGAAACACCACATCGGCAAACTACATAGCTGCCGACAATAATGGAAGCGGAACATTTCATTCAAAAGTCGAGTTACCTGGGAAGAAGTTGATACACGTGTTTGACGCACGGGGCTCAAATCACCCGGATCAAATCGGTTCGTCTTGTTTGGAGCCAGTCAGGCATTCTTTGACCTGAAAAGCAGTGTAGGGTGTAGCGCCGATCTGGCGGATTACTGCGAGTGGCAAGAACGAAGTAAGATTATTTACCTGTGGTTAGAGTCACATAAAATCCAGTAATCTTCCAGGGAAACCTGTAGGAACGCAGCCGGAGATTTCAGCGGAAAAGCTGTCCTGGTGTTTAATGATCTTATAAGTAAAGAACTGTTGCCTGAATAAGGTCCAGGCACAGTTTTCTGGCCTGTCCTCTTCGAGCGTTATAATTTGTCGCGATCAAAGCTATTCTTCGAGGCCCGCGTTAAAAAAGAAATGCATGAGAATTAAGCCGCAGCAGGGTCGCCAAAATTCATGTAAATACTGTTGAAGTGGCTGTTTGCGTCAAACATTTGCTGACTGTTGTGCTTTACAAAAGGACGGTAACCACGTTTTAAGTCTTTATTGATTCCTCTCTCATTGATCCTTCCTTTTAAGGTGAAAATCTTGGTGGTGGTTTCGAGCCCTTTTGCATAGACGGAAACTGTGACGTGCAGCGGAGTGGAGGCACAGAAGAACAGTGTTCTTCTGAAGGATGGGGTCCAAACGGGAATCTGAGGTGGTAACAAACGGAGCACACAATTCACGCGTCCATCACACGACAGCGAACTACATCACAACACGACAATTCAGATTACGTGTGCGACAAACCACTCCTCTCACGAACGTTAATCTTGATGTACTACTAGCTCCTAATATTGTTTACCTGTGGACACTTTTTCTCGCATAGTTTTCCCTCCTTATTTCACACTGCTGGACCTTTGTTTATATGCATCCTGATTTCATTTGCGCCTCATCGCTCCGTCATTACGCGACTGTTGCATTTGATCATATTCACGTGAACCGTTAGTCTCGGAACTTGTATATTTGGTGGATTCAATATTGAGGTTTGTTGTTATCTTCTTCTATCTGGGAAGTTTCTTTGAACACAATTTTGAACGACCTTGTCAAACTGGCGGCTGTTCCTTCGATAATTCCTGTGTACCTCTCGTTCAAACGCAGTGTGATTTATTATTGAATTTGCAATAAAAGGTCTACAGGATCTAACGTAAAACAAGCGGTAGAAAGCAGTCGCCAAAAGCTTTCCAACGGTAGGTTAGGTTCGGTTTTGCAGTGTTGCGTTGAAAGCCATCTAGCTATTTGCCCTGAATGACACAGCAGCATCTAGACTACCAAAAGAGTGCGCCATGCCGAGCACTTGTAACGAAGAAGCCATTAACTTATTCTTCTTTAGACGGCGCATATGTTCAATTGAGATTTTTCGTGCGAGCCCTCGGTAGGATCTGTTTTTATTGAAGTTTAGCGAACGAATGAATGAAAAACAGCCGCGAAGAAGAAACTACCGGATGTGGGGAGATTATCAGTAGAAGGATGTATATAGCTTGTGCGGTGCGAACAACTCGTCTGTATTTTGAAAAATATGACAGTTCGCAATAGATCAGGAGCAAACCGAAACAGCTTCTCAGACCTTCAAGACCAGCTTGAATGAAACTTCAAGCTGTGAACAGTTTGATCATTGTAACCAGTAACAGATAAGATCGGGGACGAGTAACTAATGATCACTGTGTTCAAGTGACGGTTAGACGACCATTCTCCCCACCAGATGACTGCGGTTAGTCATGCTGAGCCCAGTAGAAATAGCAGCTGACCAATACGATGCGATGCCGGTGCGTTGATATATTGTGTCCACGTCTTCCGTCATACCAATATCAATAAGGCAGACAACAAGTACATATATACTGTAGTATTTCAGTAAGAGTCAATTTTGCGGTTTATTCAATTTATTCATTTTTGCTGCATGTGAGGGAACATCTACAGGGTCCCGACTAGACATTCGAAGACCGAGGGGTTTTCCATTTCAACGACTTTGAAGGTCAGCTGAGTGATAGCATGGAGGTTTTCAGTTCTCTTTGGTGCATTTTTCTAACTGCTCTCGGGTTAGAGGGCCGACTGGAGCCCTTGCCGGCCCCACATGGGACCTGTGCAGACCAGTGAGAGTCATGAAGCAATTGCCATCGGCACATGACCATTACAGGAAAAATGGACATGCAACTCGACGAACGACAACTATTTTGTTTTGTGCACGGTATATCGTGTCGTTCTTGGTTTCCTACCACCCGTGTGGTTGTTTACCGTCCTCCAGCCAATTTTTGGATTGGGGGCAAGTGAATCTTTTTCCCGTGTCAGGCCATTCACGGTCACCCAATCAATGGTAGCTAGCCGGTTATGTAGAATGCCAGCGTGCTTGCGTTAAGCGTTTGTAATGTCATCTATTGGGTTGCGCAAGAAGTCACGGTGTACATCGGTCATCACTGTAGTATGTTGGATAACTGGGGCGGAAACCACCTTAAGTAAGTAGTAGACCTACTTGTGTTGCCGTCGACCAGCGAAGCATCTCAGCAAATCGTCTTAGTTTTTCTCACCAGTCGAACATAATCTGGTGAAGCCCCATGTGGGGTGACGGCGACAGCCTTAGAACGCAGGTTTTATGTTTTGGTTGTTTGGATCAACTCTGGAACAAGAAAGTGCTTCCTTCGTTTATTGTATTAGGGTTGTGATGAACCCATTGTTGTCGTCGAACATGACCTAGCATTTCTAACATTGGATATTGATCGCTTATACTGCTGATTCTTCGAATTCTCTTTTGGGAGGTTGCCTTATGCTGCTACGAGTTACGGTCAGTCGAGCGTACTGAAGTACAGTTGTCGTCTTCGAGTTGCACCATCGTTTAACACCTAGCTTCTGCCGCTGCCTGGATGACCTACAATATCAGGCAAGGAAACTTGAGCCATCGATTAGGTCCCGAGCAGCTTATAGCCAATGCTAAAAACAGTCTCATGTATAATTCATGTGATGTTCGCTTCACGAAAGTCGATCTGTTGCACAATCACGTGATTGAGCTAATGGTGGTGAAAGATTTGTGAGTGAGCCTGCGTCGTGGTACCCTGCGTCTCCGGCTAGAGTCGGGTGTTTGCTGTGGTCAACTCAGTAGCATATGGCATGAACAGACGATCATCGTACTTATTGACCTAACCAATGTCTGGGTTCGCTGAACTCTGGGCCAGGCTGTTGGATCTCACTTAACCCACCGGTTAAAGTCGCTCAGAATAAACAGTCTGTCAGTCACCGGATTTGAGTGGATTGTGGCGGGCATATGGTTATAGAACTGGTCATTTTATTATCGGCGTGTGCAGTGTTTCCAGAAATAAAGAAATGAGGTAACTAACTTAGCTTAACTCCAGAGCTAGTTTCGACGTGGTGGTAATAACACATGAGCTGGGCAAGTTAAGTGTCTTTCCCTCGGGCGCAATTGTACATTTTATTGTCAACAGTGTGGTAAAACAAAATCACTGGGAAATATTTTCAGCGACGATCACCACAGTGTGACACAGTTGGTCAGTAGACGCTCGGAAATGCAGCAAACTTACGCCGACCAAGCCTTTGGCACATGTACATGTTTGCAGGACTGACACCACGTTATTCATCTACAAACATAGAACTGATGCCTTCAGGGATTGCAAAACATAACGTGCACCCGGCTGCTGCTATCCTGTTAACACGTCCAGTATAAGGTGTAACCAGCACCTTAGTTCCGGAACCTACCTTGGTTTGGAAGCCCTGTTATACTAATGGCCGAGACGTCAATGCCGCGGTGGCTGAGTTCCACATCGACCAATGCGGTGTAGCGCTTCGGCACTTCAGTTGTGTATTATCCAGCGATGTCTGCATGTCCCGACGGACAACGCTTTAAATCCACCGGGCTCTGAGATTTAGTAGCTTGCCCAGCTGACTGACCCGTGGGACGAAAAAATGATACTTTGGGGGACCCCAGTAGAATCTAATGGCGCAAACCGTTGATTTACTCGGCAGTAATGGTCTAACGCGGCACTCAGGTGCGGTGAATCAGGCGCTGACTACTTATTTCGATTACTGCTTCACGCATTGGGTTATTGTATGGTAGTTCCAACTTCTGAAAATTGGTGACGTTACGAAAATATGCCCACAGTTTTGGTCTACCAGTGGGCGATCGAAATGCTCTTAATTCGAAGGTTTCTCCTAACCCCTTCCGAACACAGACGACAGCAGTGATGCGACTGCGAACATAGCTTTGCCCTACCAACAACCTCGTCCCTTATTACCTAAGTACTATTGCTTAGTCAGTTGTGAAACATTGAACACTATGAGTCCAGATGTCTCCACTGCGACTGCTCACCTTTGGCCTGCTTGGTTTGACTACAGTTCGAAGGACCAAAGGTACAGATTGCGTATTCCTTCGGATCGATGCAGTGGAATGCAGCTCTGTTAGTATCATCCGGCACACGGTAATAATGACAACGATAATTGGTAAATCGATTCTAGCGACTTAAAATGATTCACTCGGTACCGCGTAACCCGCAATGCCAGCAAAGCTTATTCATACGGTCGGGTTAACTGGAGTATCTCCCAACTGCGAAAAATATCACAAAAGGCGATTGAGGGGATTGAAATGTGTACAGTACTGCTGACTCAATTACATTAAAATTAAAGGGTCCCATCATCTTGAGTATGAGTTGGCCGAATATCCAAATTGTCCAATAGAAAAGACGTTCAGAATGGAGCAACCGAAATTGAGTTTGCAGCTGGACACCCGTCAGTTAGCTCATTAAAACAATCAAGTGCAACGGAAGCTGAGAAAACCAGGAAGATTTAGTAGGCAAGCGGTGATGGCTAAAAATGTGAGAAGCCTCTTTTTTCTGTAAAATTACGTTGAAAATAGTTTGCAACCTTTTTCTGTATGTGGTAAAAGGCAAAATAGAAACAAATTTATGATCGGCCTTTTGCAAACAAACGACACGGACGTGGAAAAATTCGGCGTTACCCGGTCCATCGACCATAGAATGACAAACGTCTTGAACGACCTTCAACAAGTCCAACAAGTGGTTGTTGCGCATATAAATATGCATGCATATACGTATGTATTATGTGACTGAATGTTATAGAAATCAGAAAACTACAGTTTATTTGGTTTCAATCGCTCCAAGACGTAAACGGGAATGTTATTATGAGACGCCGAAATTTGATAGTTAGAAACAATTGCAATGTAACGAGAGTTGATTATTTTGCACACAGGTAGATTAACCTAATGTAAGTATTAAATCGACCTCAATTTGTTTTACCCACTCCATAATGTAGGTAAACGAGGGCGGCAGCCCGGGATTGTCAAATTTCCTCCAAATGTTAAGGTTGAGTTCTTGTGCAGCATTCAACGACTATCGTGTGGTCTGTGGAAAGTTGTCGTTCATGCTCCCTATCTTCATTTACCCCCTTCTTGTTAATACTTCTGTTTACACTGGAAGTCTTCATGACGGCAATTGCGAACCGTCTTTGCAAAGAATGACGCAGTCATTTGAATTACGTGTGTGAGAATTTTTTTCTTTTGATGAACGTGAATTTTCACGTATTTGCTCAGGCCCGATGTAGCTTACTTGTGGAAATTTGTTTCGGGTCAGTTTTTCTGTCCTTGACCCTACTGCTGAGCCTTCGTTTGTGTACTTTGACTTCGCCCGCGCTTCATCGTTCTACCAACACTTGACGTGTCGTACTTGGTCGCGTTACCCTGAATACTTGTCCTGGAACATCGTAAATTCGATGGACCCAACGTCAAGATTTGTTGTAATATCCTTCTGCTTAGTCTTCAACAGTCCTTATACTTCAGTACCTCGTTACTGAGAAACTTGCCTTTACAACCATGCTTTTGGGCCGAAATTGGCTGCCCATTGTCAACAGTGTGGTAAAACAAAATCACTGGGAAATATTTTTAGCGACGATCACCACAGTGTGACACAGTTGGTCAGTAGACGCTCGGAAATGCAGCAAACTTACGCCGACCAAGCCTTTGGCACATGTACATGTTTGCAGGACTGACACCACGTTATTCATCTACAAACATAGAACTGATGCCTTCAGGGATTGCAAAACATAACGTGCACCCGGCTGCTGCTATCCTGTTAACACGTCCAGTATAAGGTGTAACCAGCACCTTAGTTCCGGAACCTACCTTGGTTTGGAAGCCCTGTTATACTAATGGCCGAGACGTCAATGCCGCGGTGGCTGAGTTCCACATCGACCAATGCGGTGTAGCGCTTCGGCACTTCAGTTGTGTATTATCCAGCGACGTCTGCATGTCCCGACGGACAACGCTTTAAATCCACCGGGCTCTGAGATTTAGTAGCTTGCCCAGCTGACTGACCCGTGGGACGAAAAAATGATACTTTGGGGGACCCCAGTAGAATCTAATGGCGCAAACCGTTGATTTACTCGGCAGTAATGGTCTAACGCGGCACTCAGGTGCGGTGAATCAGGCGCTGACTACTTATTTCGATTACTGCTTCACGCATTGGGTTATTGTATGGTAGTTCCAACTTCTGAAAATTGGTGAAGTTACGAAAATATGCCCACAGTTTTGGTCTACCAGTGGGCGATCGAAATGCTCTTAATTCGAAGGTTTCTCCTAACCCCTTCCGAACACAGACGACAGCAGTGATGCGACTGCGAACATAGCTTTGCCCTACCAACAACCTCGTCCCTTATTACCTAAGTACTATTGCTTAGTCAGTTGTGAAACATTGAACACTATGAGTCCAGATGTCTCCACTGCGACTGCTCACCTTTGGCCTGCTTGGTTTGACTACAGTTCGAAGGACCAAAGGTACAGATTGCGTATTCCTTCGGATCGATGCAGTACACAAGCCTGGTCTTCGGGTCAAGCAAGCAGAAACGATCATATGTACACCAGTCGACGCAAGCTCAGAATACTCAGACGCTCCAACAACGGGTAGGGTGCGGCAGGTTGGCCGACGGTTTTGTGAAGATATTTGACGAAATCTTCAACGTCGATGATGGTAGTTTATTCACGCCCGCGGACGAATCGACCATTAATTAAGCTAACCTGCATAGTTGATGGAACTAACTGGATGTAGGGCAGTTTCATCAGCCTGACTGCCGTCGTGTTCCAGGGACATTTCTGATGAAACTGGTAAAGACGGGTTTAAAATGAGTTCCAAAATACCCGCAGTTCTAGTACTGAACGTTAATATTTTACTATGGTCAATCCTCATTGATACAGCGGCTCCCTAAGCGGTTGGCAACGGCATACGACGAATAACCATTTC
>LOND01001431.1:50539-63400 GCA_014220965.1 Paragonimus kellicotti | reverse complement strand
GTCTGCTTTGTTAACAGTCGTTCATTCTGTCATCCTGTTAATTTCAACTGGTTGTCACTGGTCATCGCAGTTGACCGCTATCGTGAGTTTACCCTGCCATTTTGTATTTGCCCAATACTGTTCACTCTGAGCGTAAACAACAACAATCATCATCATAGACAGCAATACATCAGTGGTTCACACTGATGCTTAACTGCCACACAACCACGCAGGAATAAAAGCAACCCTATATAGGAGAAGAGAAGAAAAAAGAAGAGGAATGGATCTAATCACTAAAAATAGCTACGTCTATATTCAAACATACAACATCAAGGTGCCTAAACCTTGCAAACAAACAACCGAGCTGTAAGTGAAAGTAAGGCGTCATCAACAAGACAGCTTCCTTACGGCTTCCATTGCCCCGCGTCACTGAGTGCACTCACTTCACAGACAATGCGGACAAACAACGACAACACTCACGCCACTGAGCTCGGTTAGCCGCCATCTCACTCAACGTCTGAAGCCACCGACTCTGCGAGTCGCGAGAGTCTTAGCCCGGGAGACGGTTCACGTCCTCTACCCTGAGCGACCATGTTTCGCTACAGGGATGTTCTCCGTCGAACACGTAAATTGGAACAACTAGGTTGAAGTCTCTACTAATGTCTTCTCACCTTCTTTGAAGTGTTCGGCACGAGATCATCTGGATTAGCAGCCCTACTAAAGTCTGTGGGCCGAAAGGCAATCGCACACGTCAGTTTTAATGGTGGTCCTAAATCTACTGACCAAGGTGCCATATTGCAAGCTTGTGGCGGGACACAATAGAAGCAGTGGGCTAGCCAAACTACATCTCAGTGTTCCGTCCAGCGTTCTAACCTTCTCGAATAGCTATGGATGACTGTGCCACCTGTCTCGCCGATAGCTTCACTGGAAGACGGTCGCCTGAGACCAGTAGCACGAAAAAGCTAGAAAAGTCTGCCACTGTTTCCTGAAGCAGAGGCGGTTTCTACTTCCTTAACTTTATCCACTCACCAACCCTCATTATCGATGACCAGACGACGTTTCAACTTCTTACGGAGATCACTCCTAAACCTCTTATGTGAACCGCCAGGATGAATGTTCTTGTCGACATCTAACAACTCCAGAAATTTCTCTGAAACCTAACTACTGTTTAACTCACAAACCACCGTGTCGCATGCTACAGTATCTACTTCATGGATGGCTTATGGGATTTGGATCAAGCAGCTATAAGGACCCTCAAGGTGAGAACAACCAACCTTACTTTATAAGCTAGCTTGGTGCTTAAATTGAACCACGCATAGTCAGTTGCTCAAACTATCGTTGGGCGTCGCGTGAACGTGCGTTATAACTTGTTTCCGCCGGGCCCCGGGCGCCGGGGGTCTGGCTGCTCGGCGGTTTCGACGTCGTTGTCCAGGGAAAATAAGAACAAAATGGCAATGTACCGACACAAGCACGTGTCCCAATAAAACCAACAGTCCTGAATGCAGCCCCGACAACCCATAATAGCACATTAAATACATTAGGTTGATTCACATATTGGCAGCAACCACGTTCAGGCAAACAGTTGTTATTATGGTTGAATCAATTTCGACCGACCTTGAGAAAGAAAACTATTCCGTCTGGTTGCAAGTAGGCATCGGGTATTTCAACTGAAATTCCACGAATTACCACTGCACATGCATCATCGTGATAGCAGCTAATTAATTAATCACTTAATAAAATGGTCGAAACTCTGGTGTGCTTGAGCGACTAGCAGAACTGTACGGAACTTTTGTACTCAGCGGATGTGAGAGAAAACACCAAACTTCGTAGACAATGTCAACGACCTCTGAAGGAAGGGACGAACAGTGGTGCATGTTACTATCATCTTGTCAACAAGCATGAACAAGAAATTTCAAAAATGTCCACCAAATCAGAAGTTCACTGTATGCATGTGCAAATCAATGTCATCATGAATAGCATCGTGAGCATGATCAATCAATCAATTGGTTGAAATCTAAAGTGTACAACTTTTGAAGTCTCAAGTACACATTCTTGCTTGAAGTAGTTATGTGGTTGGTCATAAACGGCCAAATCAGAAGAAGGGAAACGCTTTCACATAGAGGATTTCGAGTCTCAATTATCGGAAAGAGAACCTAAGAAGCGCAAGGCATCTCTGCCATAAGATATAATGTGCTGCTCCAACACTGATGGAAGTCAATACACTTAGTCAGAAACTACGCAGATGCGCAGATGTCTGAGCAGTTACGTCAATCCGGGTGAATCGAACAAATCTGTCTTTGGCATAGGAGGACGCATCATGCCCTAGATAAAGAAGAAAGTGTACAAGGCTTCCATCAGTGCAGTGTAAGCTAGCGTCACGGATAACATGACATTAGTCAGGCCTGTTAGAAAATTTGCCGAAAGTCGGTGATTGCACTATACGCTTACTGAACTTGGTAGGCACATATGAAGGAGACAGGCACAATGTCAGGTCAGCTGAATCTGAGACGCTTTGTGCCTGCTTAACCGATATGCACCTTGGTAGAAGCCAAAATTTGAAGTATGACAAAATCATGGAGCAGTAAAACTTATGATAAGTCTAGCAGCAACGAGGTGTTCATGGTTCTCCCGCATGCGCCTATCATTGCACACGCGGCGACCTGAGATGAAACAGAATGGTGGTAAACACAAGGTGGCCCACGGTTAACTTCCGACATCAACTTGAGAAAACGGACTATGCTGGTAGGAATACCGTAAAGCCGGAGTGTAATGCACAATGCCCACTCATGATACACGAGCCGGATATATGGAGTGGCTGTAAATACAAGAACAGGCTGTTCGGATGTTCGTACATCATCTTGTATACACAAGAAATAGTAATACTAATATTAGTCGCATTAAGTCAGAGATCATTTATAACCATTGTCAACATTGCCCAATGCAGATCAGTTTACATCAGTCACGTTAGTACTCAAACGGTGTTAGACAGGCCTGATATAGGGAGGAACCAGAAAGTCTTGAAGAGGAAATGAGCACAATGTGCACAATCGAGTGCTCGACTGAGAACACATGCGATCGACGAGACGACGGTTTCACCGTGGCTAAGTCATTCTCGACAGGTTAACGAAACAAGGTAGCACGAGGACAAATTGTTAACACCAAACACATGACACGACATTGACTGGGCTGTGGTTTAGATGTCCCATCCCACAGTGAAAGTGGAGGTACCTCATGGATGGTGGACAAACGAGATGAGATAAAAGAAAAACAACACAAAGAAAACGACCGAGAGATCCACAAAGCTCACCTCCTCATCTTCGTCTGCGCCGGTTAGATCAATACCCTGACGACGATAACCAGCTGGATCCAGTCCCAAACAGTCGGCAATGCGGGCAGGCGACGTGCCTTCGATCGGAGCGACTAGACGACTGACTACCGGATGGATCTGATGCGCTAGATAATAGTTTACATCCACTGTCAGATTTGCAGGTTGTTGGTCTATCATAAAATAGGAAGCACAGAAGTTTAGGATGAGACATACCTTACTGAGATGGGTGACGAAATAGGGAACGCGAGTATTCCAACATTCAATGGAATAGCTCAACGCGGCGATGAAAAATGTTCACGGTCCATAACGGATGTATCAAGGACTACACGGGAGATCGAACGAGTCTTCAGTGAACGACATCAGGCCAACAGGCGAGAAAGTAAGAGGCGAAAAACCAAAACTGACAGCGTCAATTAAACACAGAACCAGGCAAAAGTCCACACGCTTAAAGGAAAGTTCAACTGCGTTGTGGACTGGAATTCTGGCTAGCAGACACGAGTGGCAGGGAAACTTGTGAATTGGACAATGGGTCTTACTTTTTTGAACGACATTTCATTACATTATCGTTGCAACCGTACTCGGAGGCTGCATATTAGTAGTTGAGACTAAGGATTTGTTGTCACACAACTGTGATAACAGAATAAGTTGAAAATAAAGACGGAACAGATGAGGATTAGGTTGTAAAACTGTTAGGGAGTCCATTTTTCTCGTCCACAACCGCCTCGTTCCTCGAGAAGGCGATTTTATCCAATCAGAGAGAGCAGAACTATCCAGAACAACCGAGAGGTAACCTTGGCTATTTTTTTTTACCTGTCCAACCTTTATTCCGCTATATCCATTGGTGGACTAGTGACCTCAACTATTATTTTCGGTAACTGTCCCTTGATTTTCTGATTCGAGAATATTTTCATGTCACAATGCACCATATAAATACCTTGCAATTTCCCTCTTGTCGCACACGTTTTTGGAGCAGAACAAAGCTGCTTTTTTGCGGCCGTCTTTCGTTTGTTTTGGAGCAAATACGCGGACAGTCGCGCTATTTTCGAGACCGAGATTTTTCGTGTTGATTATTACAAGGAGAGTCCGATTCTCGTCAAGCACATTACTAAATCGAGGACAAACTAGCGTATTCCTTCGAGGGTTTACAACAAAACCCTTCTTATCCAAAGTCAACTTGAAGAGTTAACTGCTCGGCTTCACTAACTGTCCTTGTTTTACACTCAGTCCAACCAAACAATTTCAATATCGCTGTCACCGTGCTCGATCAACCATCATCTCTCGTGAGTTCTCCAGCAACAGCCTCTGAGCCCGAAAGACGAAGGCGATAGATATCGGTAAACTATTTATAACCCTTCTATCAAACGATTGGCTGACATCCTACGTAACAAAACTAACTACGTTTGTGTATATTCGGAGCCTGAGTGCGTGGCCTACCTCGACTCTTGCTAACAAACATCTGCTTTCTAACCTCATCACTGTTTACTCGTTTGCGCTATGCAGTACACAGGGATGAAAGCATACAGAAAGAAGACAGTTTCAGCCTTCCATCGTGAGCTGCTACATTTCGTTGCTGGAGAACAAAACCCATCATACAGAGCTTAACATACATGTTCTTTAAAATTAAGAGGTCTGTCCTTGTCTCCAGAAATGCTTTTGTTTAGCGTACGTTACCGCAGAGCTGTTATATTTTTTTAAAATTATCATCCGTATAAAGCTCTGTCGACTTTATGATTTAATTACATTATAGGCTGGGACCGAAATAGTGCTAATCGATAATTTTTTTTAAAGAAACAATAACACCTAAGAAACTGGATCATAATGATTCGGGATGGCACCATTCCCGAGATTTACACAATCTCAATATTCAAACCTACTCGTTGTAACGGCTCCACAGAAACTCTTGAACATATTCACCTGACTGACTCGTTTAGTTCTTTTGTTCTGTCAGATTTACGAGAAAAATTATGGTTTTTAGACAATCCTCGTACTGAAAAAACGTGTCGATATAAAATCCAGAGAGCAAGAAGCTACCTAACTGAACTGAATGAACTAACTCGGTTTTTAAAACGATTCGATCTAACCACTGGCAAACAGTTTATCAAATGGGATAACAAGCCTTCGAACTGATAATACGAACTTCGCAAGAAAACAAGCTGTACTTCGTCCACAAAGCTTGAGACCACATCTTTTAGAGACTTTAGGTACTGTTGGCCATTAAATGATTATTCCGTAAACATTGTTTAAACAATTTGAGGTAGAAATGTTACACAAAACCAGTATTCACGAATTTCAATTATGTCATGCCTCCGAAGAACAACGCCGGTTTGTTTTAGCCTAACCACGATTATTTTGTTTGATAACGTGTCTACGTAAGTGAGTAGCTTTGCCTATGTGTAGAATAAACTTCCGCGACCTATCAAGCTGTAGCATTGCATTCGTTTCATATAAAATGTCAACCTGAAGTGGTTTAAGTGTGACAGCTCGTACTGCTAATTCGCCGTTTTTCCTAACCGACGTTTTATCTGACCCAGGTGACAAATAAGTACCTATCCGTTCGCTAGCTCTGTAAATGTGATACAACTGTCACTGGAATCGGCAACTCAAAGCACCCAAGCCTCCACAGAAGGTACCATTCCAACAAATACCTTTTTCCGCGAAGCAGTTAAACTCAGGGAAAGTTACATCATAAAAACACAACTCGAGTACAGAAGGGTACTCCGTCATCGCTTGGATCAATTCAGGAAGGTTATTACAACCTACCGGAAGTACGTAACTTCTAGGTGTGTAGTGTAACGAAGAAGCGGAAGAGTCAGAAGAGAAATTTTTTTATAAAAAAGATCGGACTTAAATGAAGCAAGTGTGAACTACGGATTTTTGAAACCCATATAAGTTTTGAATATACGGGGACCACGAAGAATAAAGGCGCGTATAAGAGATCATCGAAGCCATGCGTGTTACTAAACCATGTTCAGTCTGAATCCTGTTCTTCTACTTTACCACTGTTGACAACCTAACCAAAGAATGTGACAGTGATTATTCCCGTAGTAGTGGTGCTGACGGTTGAACCAGAGAATGGGTTCACATGCAGACAAACTTCGGGCCAAGCACGAGAAGAAACAGAATTGTGGATAGATAATCCAACCCGTAATATGCATAATGGACTGGTGGACATCTGTTGTTAAAGAAAGGGGCCGACTGGAAAGTCTATGGGAATGCGACAGCTGCGATCAATTGTGGGTGATGTTCAACTTGAAATTAACCAAATCCCCGACTACTCATCAGTAATCTAAGTATAAAGAACAATTCGTAATCAGTTAAAAAGCAGCCTACCGATTCTGCAATACCATTGGATCAGAGTGATCACGGCCCAATTTGGTGAAAAGTACACTCCCCAACAGATAATGAAGTACATTATCTCTATTCGAAATCGGCAAACTTTGGTAACTGTGCAGTTTCTATTCACCGACTAAAATAATGACGTAGCAATGGGAGTTTTCGTTGGAACCTCACTTGCTGAAATCTTCATGTCGTATTTAGAAATACAAGAAGTAACGGTCATTCACTTCATAACGCTGCATTAGTGGTACTGTAACGACATACTCTACGTGTGTGATTTACAAGATCAATTCTGTGCACAAAGCAACAATATTCATCCGAACGATTTGTTCACTTCGGCAATTCAACGAAATAAAGTTTCCTTCTAAGATGTGAGAACGTTTGACAATGATGATGGATCTATCGTAAGGAATACACAGTAAGCCAACATGAACGAGGCGTGATAGCCATTTTCACATCAACATCGCTCGAACTCAGTCGTCTTGTTCAAATCCTCTTCACCCACCCGAGACAATCGACGATTCAATAGATCGCATCTTTCAGAGCAATTGTACACAATAATTACCTCGCACGCTTTATTTCAAATACCCGAGAGAGGGCGAGAGAGGGAAGTCAAAAAGGTCAATATCAGAAATCCAGTATTTATAACGCTTCTGCATGAAAGTGAAGATGCAACTAGTCCCATCCTAAGTGGATCAAAGTGTGTCGTCAGATTCAGAACACACTGATCGACCTAAATGAAACAACTGTCCTGTAGGTCGAGGAAGGATCCGAGTAACTCACTTGCCACGTCCACTACTATTATTTAAGAAGTGACTTGTACCTGTAAGGTCATTTACATCAGCAGAATAAGAAACGCTTGGGACATTCTAATGGGGCTAATCAACAACGAAACCGGTGCTGCCCAATTTTCTGTCATACGACTTCCGAGAAAGGGTATATAATTCAAGCGGATAAAGCTTTTCATGTGTTGTATCGCCTAACCAATAAGCACCATTTGACCTCTGTTAAAACCGTTGTGATACACCATTGTACACTTGTCCCCCTTTTTTGTATGAAAGTGGACAGTGGTCAAGAACTTTTTTTCTCCCTCCACCCCTCCACCTACGTCTCCCACCGTCCTCGCCCACCACCCCGATCTCCGCCCTCTCCCCTTTACCCCACTCCGCCTCTCCCCACCTCCTCCTCCACCTCTGTTACTATTCACTCCCTCTATTGTTCAGCCTACGATGCCGAATAGATTTTACTTCACTTCCCTACTCTTTTGACCGTTCTCTCTCACCACACCACGCCGAGTGCATCTTTTGTTTTTTCCCCTCTCCGCCACACCGCGCCCCCTTCCCCTCCCCTCCCCTCCTCTTCCCATCCCCTCACCGCGCCTCCTTCACCTCCCCACCTCCCGCCCCCCCTCTCCCCTCCGTGCTGGGTCGACATTCCTCATCGCCCCCTGTCATCGTTTCCCAATTCTTATCCCGACCTGTTTAAAATGTGAACCTTATTAACTCATCCCCTCCCAAGCCTAAAGTTATAAATGAACTTATACCCATCGGAAACTTTGTTTGTGATTAGTTTGTTGGTAGTCCTCTGTGTCGAGCTCAGGGTAATCAGTGACTTATTTCTACTTGACGTCCAGCTGAATTATTGCATGTCCATCAGTCACAGGTCCTGTATTGGAACCAACGGGATCGGCCAACATGCAACTATGAAGCAAATATTATGTAAACTTACTTGCGTGTTGTAAATTTATCTGGAGGCATAATTCTTTTAAAGTGTTAGATAAGGAACTCATGAAAATTATCATACCGACACGTTTGAGTGATCAACGTACGCGTTCAAATTGAAACAGATTGTGGAGAAGACCAGTCACAGTGTTGAATTCCTAGTGCTCCCCAGCGAGCTTGATTCACAGTGGTTGGCTAGCATATTCCCGATCGCTTGATGAAGCACGCATCATGTTTCATCGCAACTAAGTACAAACGCTGCCCGATGAAGCAACAGTTTGGTGGAAGGTTTTCATACAGATTGAACGGCGCCCCTAGTTGCTAACATCTCCTGCAGTTTGGAAACGTGGCCTGTTCGTAACGAAGACGCCAACAGACTCGTTGTGTGACCAATCGCTGTCTCCATCAGTTAGCCCACATTAAATGGACTGATCGCGTAAGCAATGTGGCCGTTCGCCGGCGTGTAGTCCGGAACGCTCGGGATGCGCTAACTACACACGTTGCACAGTTTGAAAAAAACTGGGTCACGTACTCCTCTCCGCATGCCAGCTGAGTGTTTACCGTACCGGGCATTATGCACCGAAACCACCAACGGTTGAGTAAAAATGCGTGGTAGTCATGCAACAACGTGGCCACGAAGAATGAAGACCCAAACTGTTCCACTGAACAAAGTGAGTAGGTGATGTCTGTCCAGTTGCGTTCCCTTTAACTATTGAAATCGCTGGTTAAAAACTCTACCCGAGATTCTAGTGTGCCGCAGTCAATGGCGTATTTGCATTCATAACATTTCTAATTTTCCTGCTTAGTATTCTTCCATTATTATTTTTAATCTTTTCAGTGAGGTTTTCCTCTGCTAATATGTCCGACATCATTGTTTAGACGAGCGGTGACTCGAGTCATAGCGATACATCAGTGGTTCACACTGATGCTTGACTGCCACACAACACGAAGGAAAAAAAGCAAAACCCTGTATAGGAAGAAGAAGAAAAAAGAAGGGAAGAAGGGACCTAACTACTAAAAATAGCTACGTCTATATTCAACATACAACATCAAGGTGCCTACACCTTGCAAACAAACAACCGAGCTGTAAGTGAAAGTAAGGCGTCATCAGCAAGACAGCTTCCTTACGGCTTTCACTGCCCGCGTCATTAAGTGCACTCACTTCACAGACAACTCGGACAAACAACGACAACATTCACGCCACTGAGCTCGATTAGCTGTCATCTCATCGCCCGAGCCGGGGCACGACCCACAGTGGTCAACCCCTTTCGTGAACGATTTCATTTGTCTACGCCAGGTCATCATCTGTCCACCTCGCACCTTGCGCCAGTCGGCCGCAAACAGTGCTCGGTGTGGCAAACGACTAGCTGGCATCCTTAGTACATGACCTAACCATCTAAGTCTGTGCAAATGTAGCGACTGAACAAGAGAACTCGTTTGACAATCAGTGCCAAACACCCGCTTCCTAACCTCCTCGTTGCTTACTCGCTGGTGCCACCCGATACGAGCGATTGAACGCAGACATCGGTGGTCAAATACCTGGAGACGGTTCACGTCCTCTACCCTGAGCGGCCACGTTTCGCTGCCACACAATTCTGATCAAGCCTAAGGCCATTGTGATGATGAACTTTTCGTCCAAACAAACTCTTACCTTTGACGACGAGCTTTTAGTTGTCTCAACATGGGTATGATGTCTGATGAGCTCAAAAGTGTACAGCTAAAGTATCGTCAACATTATATCAATCTTCCTGTGACTGGCGAATACTAGATGACGAGGTGGGGCAAGTAGTTACGAGCGAAATTTGACAAATTACACGGATTTCCGTCAACAAAATGTATGACTATGAATATCGGTGTCTCCAAAACACTAAAGGCATGTGATGTAAATATCGGGTTAATAGTAGTGAAGTTCGACAGCATGTCATCCGGCTGTGTAGGCTTCAATGAACATAAAGAATAAACTTACCGATTCACGGGCTTCGTTGATTCGTGTCAACCAATTGTCTCTCAGCAGATCAAAGGTACAATCAAATTTAAGGAAAAAGGAACAGAACACCCACCAATAGTTGACTGGCCCAATCCACGTCCTGCAAATTCGGTTGGACTGTAACCACGCTGGGTTGCAGATAGACCGGAACCATCGTTACAAATGATGTAATCTACGGCATCACCCGCTCGAATACGTCGGCCAGTCCCACAACTGGCGGACCCTTTGTTATCAGGTTGTCCAGATGTAATTCCTTGAGTGTTATTCAGTCGCAGCGCTACCAGTACGTGCGGTAAACTTTTGGCGTCGGTGTATTCCTCGGGAGATTTTGTGAGCATCTGTCATACAAACAGACCAGCCAGATAGCAGAACACAGCAAAATTTGTACTATTCGTGAACTCCAAACTAAAACACCAGACAGCAACAGTAAAAATCCGTCAAATCATATAAACAATACCAGCACCTACGGTCGGTCAGCGAAGACAGCAGTCCGATTATTCAACTAACCGGAAACCTTTTGAAATATGTATCTACGGATCATGATGATGACCGTGGTAACACTTGGAGCCGACCACAGGAAGTCTACAGTATGTACGACATTCGTGGCCGCGTCTGAGCAACAGAACAAAGCGAACTATACAAACACACGCAAGCAGTTATAATAAACCCAATGTACTTGATAGCAGTATCACCAGAGTCAACATTTTTAAAATGAGAACAAAAACATGAGCTATCGAGAGGAAGAGCATACAGCAAGTGAATATTGAACGGCAACTTGGACAGACCACGGACAAGTGAAACAACATGATAGGAAGGCATATTATGAATTCCAACGTGTCACAGACCATTGCACATCCTGAAGCACGATGACAATAAAATGCGATTACCAATTACGCTGTTACGGATTCGAGTCCTGTTGCTGCGTCTGCTCCAGCCTAGGTCTAAACAGCTTGAGAGTATCTATTGCGCATGACATTGTAGGTCACATGACAACGAACAACTTGCGAGGGGAAAAATGGACACTAAACTTAACTGTTAAACAAAATCAACGTGGTGATGAGAAGAATGAAGAGGAGAACGCGGGCTGGTCATAACGGGCAGTTGATAGTTAGCGGATTTAACCGGACGCCTCTCAAGTATGTGAGACTAGTTGAAACTGCAAAAGATGATGAAGTCGAACGAGACAGCTCGTGTCATCCACAGTCAAAAGCGGGATCTCCCTTTCGGATGACGACTGTAATATTCAGTATATGGCAATGGATTTCATTTTAACCTATGGTAGTCATTAGCATCAGTTCTTAACTATCCTCCGATGATAGATTCCATACCAACAGATAGTGATGGACAAATTTTGGTGATGATAAAACTGAACAAAAAAACCATCACGTTCGTCAGAAGACTGTGACGATATGTGGAACGAGGTAAGTTTCATCGCAAACCGGTACATCCAATCGGTACACCTGTGACGATAACAGACAACTAAATCTGCTGAAACGATATCCAAGGAATTAGGGATTGGGTTCTTTTCTAAGTGACCTACGTTCAATAATGATGTTCCAAGACGAGGCTTGATGGAGCGAAATATTACTCTCTTCATAATTTTGATGGCTGCGGTTCGGCTAACACTGAGTCGGAGCGCTAACTAGAAGTTGAGACTTGTAGATCATTTCTTATCCTCGGTTAATAGACGATTGCTCCTCCAAGCTAGCGACTCAGTTTGAAATCTTAGTCCCTGAGACTATTATCCAATAAGTGCGTATAAGACGATTGCAGATCCGGGAACAAGTTGTATTTCGATACATTCTTTCTCAGCATGATGCCTTTTGAAGTTATGACAAGAACTCTCATATCCCTAATCAACAGTATAAATTCACTGAGTAGGCAGCTCCACAATGCCACAACTTCGAATAAGCTCGCTGAAGTGGGAGGTAATTGTAGCATTAAGTCTCTTATCCCAGCCAATAATCATAGAACTGTAAATTCATTGTTCCACAGGATCATGTGGTTCTATATAAACATAAGAGACCAAATATCGCACGGGATGAGTTAACAACCAGGCCGGTTAACAGAGGCGACCCGAAAACTCCATAAAAGCAAAACAGAATTTTATTGAGGTTCAGAAAACGGAACATACCAATGAAGCTTAATAGTTACAACCCTCTGGGTACCGGATGGCTAGCTTTAGACCTTCATCGTTTCCTTTTTGTGAAATAAGTATTTTTTGAACCGGCCTATTCGGTTAAATGTATTTACTGCATTTTTGTACTCATCTCTAAGTAGCCCCGTCTATCGTCTGAAGTTTCGTACTTAAGAACATTTCAATGAGTCCGTATTCAGAGTCGATCAAGAGGCGCCAAACGACCTCGAACAGGAAGGAAAAAGCTGGACAACAATGCTACATTTCAACGATTATTCTGAAGGTCGTTTATGAACTGTCACAAGATGTAATCCAATTTGACATCTGAAGATAAGCTATTTTAAGGGTATTAACATACTCTTTAAGAGCACTC